>PVLC010005022.1:0-79546 GCA_004027655.1 Graphiurus murinus | reverse complement strand
GCCACTGAAGGCCAATGCCATTGCTCTGTGTTCCTTTCAGCATCTTTCAAAAGTTCTGCTATAACTTTTGCTCTGCTAATTGAGGATGCCTGTTTTCCTAGGAAATACTGCCTTCTATCAATCCAACATTAGACACAATTAAATTTTCTAATGACATTTGTGATCATTATGCCATACTCCTAATTGAAAATGAATAATTGAAAGTCTCATTATTACAGTTGTCAATAGAAGGCAACTCTAGCCAGTAACTTGCTAGGCAAAGCTTAAATTCTCAATTGCCTTTAAACTCTAACAGTTGTCTAAATAGCCAATTGTTTAATGAACCCACGTTTCTTTGAGCTATATCCTGAGAAGAGGCTTAAAATATTAGGACCCATTAGTATTTTGTTTGTTTGTTTGTTTTGAGAAGCTGTAAGTATTCCAATTCTGGTTCTGACAATGTATGTAAGGTGACAGGGGTAGAATGGGGGGCTGAATTTACAGATTTCCTTTCCCACCAAAGCCATATAGAAATATGGGGGAAAATGAAATGGAAAGAAAAAAAAAACAATCAAATAAGGAACATTTAACTAGAGCATGAAAAAAAAATGCAGAAGCTGTGGTGGCCTGAAAGTATAGGAAACATGTAAAGTTTAATAGGTAGGAGCTAGGGTTTCAACATCCTCCTGGGGAAGAGGATGAGGACTCAGGCTACATGAGGCAGAGTCAGAACCAGGCCCTGAGGCCCCTGCATAAGGCCCTGGGCCTTGTAAGTTTCTCCTTCCTCCATGTATAAGATATCAACCCATCTAACTATATAAGAGGCCAAGAAACTTGCTTCTGTTCAGATTTTTGGATAGAAAAAATATTTAGCACACGATACAAAAAAACAGATGTCTGTGACACATGTGAGCATGAAGTTAAAATGTATCTCATCTATTGAGTTAATGTAATCATTGACCAAGAAGTTAATGTAAAAACTAGCCCCAAACCAGTAGACTCTCTGTGGTGCTTGGTCAAATTAGGTGCAAAATAGTACTATAGACTCTATAGGGATATTGTTATAACCTTGAATGCAGGGAAATCACATTGAGGAGGGCAACAAAAACTGTATCGCCTGAAGATGAGTTTACAAAAGAAAATAAATCACCCGAGAACACTTCAGCAGGCACAATAAGAAGGCAAATGCCGTTGAAATTCTAAGATAATATAAGGGATTTTAGAGATATTAAATGATTCAAAGATTAATGAATAAAAATTATGTTCTTATAACTTTTAAAAGAAACTTTTAAAAGCAGGTTTGAAAAATAACCAAGTAAAATTTGAGAGGTGAAAAAATACCCACAGTCATTAAGATTAAAATTCAGAAGCTAAAGGAAATAGCAGATTAAGTACAGCTAAAGGGAGATTTAGTGAACTCAAAAACAGGTTTGTGGAAGTTTCCCATGATGCAGCACAAAGGAATAGATGGGAAACATGACAGATCTGTGAAGACAAAGGAGAGTAAATCAGATCAACAGGTGACTCATGGAAATTTCAGAAGGAGAGAGTGAAGGAGAGGAAATATTTGAAGAGATAATAGCTGAGGATGTCCACAAACTGACAATTAATGGGCTAATAACGGCAAAGAAGAAATTGTGAAAACTCTGAGTATTGTTTTCCTCTTGTTATCTTAAAGGGATCAAAGTCTGGGAAGCTGAAGAATTAAGAAAGAAAGAATGAGAACCCCTGGAATGAAAGAAGCACAAGACTTAGCAGTCACGCCTGGGGAGAGCCCGCTGTCAGGCAGTTTTCTCTGGTGTGTCAGCCAGAAAACTAGGGCAACTGCGATGTGCCCTGACCTGTCTGCAGTGCAAGGTTGCATCATTATTCCTAATTCTGTGCCCTTCACCTAGTGCTCCTTGCACTTGACTTCTCAGTACTTTCCCACTATTTGCAGAGTGGGCATCCTTACCCTACTAACTTTGGGCTTGGTCACGTGACTTGCTTTGACCAATAGAATGCTAGGTACAATGTGAAGAAGTGCTTGGAATGGTTTTTCATGCTGGGGCTTGCCCTCTGTTCCTCTGCCACCACCATGAGAAGCACCTGTCCCAGCTGCCACTTGTCCAAGGAGGATGAGAGACCCAGCAGATTGGAGCCAAACCCAGCCATGTCCAGTTTAGATCAGCAAACACCCAACTGACTCCCTGATTCAGGCACAGAAACACATTATTATCTTAAGCCCCTGTGTTTTCAAGTGGCTCATTAATGCAACATGATTGTGACAACAGTTGCTTGATTAATTCACATATTATGTCAACGGACTTAACAACTCTGCAGTGGTCTTTGCTGACCCCATTTTACAGTAAGGGAAACTCAAAGGGCCCAAGAAGGAATGCCACTGCCTAGTGTCACTCAAGTAAGTTTCAGAACTGAGGCTTACCCCAATATTTAACTCCCTTACCAAACTGTGCCTGGGTACACGCTTGTTGTAGGAATGGATGGACGAATGGACAAATGGCTAACAACACATCGACCAGGGCCATAGCATCACCTGCACTCACCTGCCCTCACACTCAGGGCCTGAGCACCTGAGTCCCGGGCATTTCCCTTTTACCAGGGGTCTGCTGTATGAAGAGCTTGCCCAGAAAATGAGTCCCTTTCATGCCACGGGGAGAAAACCATCCTGCACTGGAATGGAAAATCATCCCGGACTGTCAGACTCCTTGGAGTGCTGCTGATCTTCATGGTCCAGCAGGTGGTGTCAAGGATGTGATCTCCAGAGGTTCTCAATAAGAGGTTGATGAAGTCTTATCTAAATGGGCAGCACAAGGTCTCACAGCCCATCCCTGTCTTAGTGCCTGGCGCTTAGCAGCTGCCAGAGAATGGTTTGATTGGTATAGCTTTCCCTTTGAACCAATGGGGTCCTAAATAATTCATTGACTTGTTCTACTTGGTGTGGAAACCACAGACCGTCCCAAGAGGGTATGAAGGGTCCCCTGTTGAAGCAGCAGAGGATAAAAATGTTGGAACCTCTTCCTTCCCCCTTTGATTTGGCATTTCAAAATCAGCTGAAGTAAAATCAATGATAGAATTAAAATACTTGAGATTTGGATCCTGTTTTTGATTTCACAAAACAACTTAAAACTTACTTCCAATCCAGTCTAAAAAAAAAAAAAATAGACAAAGGATATAAATGTTCTGTTCAGGGAAGAACAAATACAAACAGCTAATAAGCATATGAAAAGATGTTTGGTGGCATTGATAATTAAAGAAATACAGATCTAAATAACAATGAGATGCCTTTTTTTTTCCTTATCAGGCTGACAAAAGCACAAAAGCTTGATAATTTCTGGTGTTTGCCCAGAGGAAAGGGGCAGAGGCTGTTGATGAGGGGGAGTCCTCTGGGGAAGTTTGTTGTTGTTTTTGTTCTTTGCAAGACAATTTGGAAATAGCCATAACAATTTAAAACATTTTGGCCCATCCATTTGGTTATTAGGATTTTACTCTCCAGTTATAAATACTCCCAAAAAATATGCCAAAAGAGACTTCAGAGATCACTAAAGAGCTGTCTATACTAACAAAATATCTAGAAAAGCCCAAGTGTGTGTCTGTGAGCAGAGAACAATTTCTGGTACATTCTAATAATGAAAGAAGATGAAGCCCTTCACAGCAGCAAGTGACTTTTGGAGGAAGTAACAGTGAAATAGCCTCAGCTATGTAGTCAAGGGAAAACACTCAGTGTAGGATGGACGGTAAGGTGGTCTCTTTTTCTTTTTCTTGGAAGAATAATAAGACTCTCCTGCAGTGGTCACCTTTACAGAGAGGCAGCTGGGGAGTGGAATTGAGTCACATGTTGCTGGCATCATTCTGAACTCCCCATTTTCTGACCATGGACCCCAATCTCCAACTTTGACAGAAGTTATCTGGGCAGTGAGTTTAAAGGCTGTTTATATTTCCCTTACCTTCACACATATTGTGTCTCTAATAATTGTCACAACTTTCCATACTGTTGAGTTCATTATAATGTGTTCAGGTGCCATATGAGCAAGGCAGCAGTGATGGAGTGGAGGCCGGGAGAGGGGAACAGAGCCACCCATGCAGCAGGGGCCAGCTCCCTGCAAGGCAGGACTGTCTGAGTCACTCCAGAAGCTTTCTTTGACAAACCAAGGATGTTCTCTCCCAGGAATAACCAGAAAAAGTAGAAACTAGAGGGAGGAAGGAGATAGTGGAGGCTAAGTAGGAAAGATGCTTTTACATGCAGCTTTGAAAGCCACAGAGGGGACCAGTCCTCCCAATACTGGCAGGGCACCATGTACCTTCCAGATGACAGGGCGTGGCAGAGATCCCAGGACAGCTGTGGAAGAAGACCAGTGAGAGGATCCCACTGGGATTAAGGAACACAGGCAGCAGCTTGCACAGGTGACAGGAAAGTTCTAGAAGTTGCCATGCAGAGATGGGCATGGGGCAAATTCCCCCATGGGTAGTCAGGTTCAGGGGAGAAAATCAAAGTGCCTGCCAAATTTTTATTTTCCTGTGGGGCTCTACACTGCAGAACACAGGTATCCATATATCTCTTCCCTACTCAATTTCAGCACAGTGCCCATGCACAGCAGGCTCTGTTGGAGCCCTGAGCCGGATGCTTCTGCCTCTGCTCCAGGGGGTTAGGGGGTTCCTTGCTGGTATCTCACAAAGATCCCTGGCAGACTGCAGCCAGATCTCCTGTGGAGCCTAGAGTTGGCTAGCAGAAGTTATTTATACATGCAAAGAAGTTCAGAGAGCGCCTTCTGGAAAGTTTGACCTATTTCACCAGTTAGGGATATCTGAGCAATAAAGATTCATAAAACTAAAATTAATTAAAACCACGGCACATGGCTCCTCACAAAAGCACCTTTGATGTGCATTCAGCATGGTGAGGAGCCACAGTCAAGGGAGGTGAGGAAGTGCCAATGATCCCAGCTACTGGAGAGAAGAGATAACGTGGATAAAAGAAATCCACAGATAATCAAAATTAAAAACCCTTTATTCTTTCTGCCCATTTCAACTTCATCTCTAACACATTCTGGTGAGGACCTATAACGAATGCCCAGAGTCCTTTGATCCTCTCTTTGCCCCCCTTTTTTTTCTGTCCAGGTGGAGGGGCTGATAAGGTAAAGGAAAAAGGGGGGCCTCCCTGAGAACCTGCCACGGCTGGGCAGATGGTCTCCAGCTGTCCTCCAGTCTGGTTCTCTACCCTCCCTGCCCTTTTCTACAACTCATGAGGCTGACCTTCTGGGGTAACAGCCTTTCCCTCTAACTTCTGGTTGGGTTTATTCAAGGGGAGGCACTATCCTGGGAGGCTGGAGTAGAGAGGTGCTGAGATATTTACTTCCCGACTCCTCCACGCTAGGCTATGGGTTAGCAGGGGTTTCTTTCCTCCACCCAAGGCCATGACTCCTCTGCAGCATCTTCTATAGCTACTGCTCCCTTGTAGTGACTCCTCCTCCCCCTTCCCATTTAGGCTTTGAGGGTGGTGATGGGTTCAAGCAGTTGCTATTCCTGGGGTGCTGTGCTGCCCTTAATGGTGTCCAGATACCCTGCCCTTCACTAAACTCTCCCAGGTGACCCCATGTGAGTGTGCCATCAGTTTCCTGTACTTACCCTTTTTTGTCTCATTCAATGCCCTCATTTTCCAGAGGAGAAAAGATATCCCTCCATGACACTTCCCGAGAGCATGTATGCTAAAGACCTCATACATGCTCGAGGTGGGCCACTAGGAATCAGTGGAGCTAGAATCCCAAGCAAAGACTGCCGGACACTAGATCTTGGAGATCTGACAACTTCATTACACTGGTAGGAAACCAAAGCAATCACTGAGAATTTGCAAGATGATAACAAGTGAAAAAGAACCTTGGAGAAGCATCACCTCAGAATGGAAAGGACTCCATGCCAGGCTTGTCCTTTTCTCTTGGATTCCAACTCCTAAAGCTCCTGCCCCTTCATGTTTCATGGGTGCCAATGGGCTCCAGGGCTTTCTGGGAAGGAAGCTTGGGAGTGAGGTAGACGCTCAGTTAGGTAACTAATGGATCACCTGTATCCTCACTCACCCATCCACTTGGTCACTGCACAATTACTAAGGCACTGCTCTGTAACAGGCCATGTAGAGCAGCTAACATGAGCAAGGCATGGCTGGACATCTGTGCTGGCTGTAGTGTGAGCACAGTGGCTACACCTCACCTCAACAGAATCAGTGGCAAAGGCTTCCTGAAAAAATCGGCATTTTAAAGGAGGAATAGGAGTTATCATGGTGGGGGGATGGGGGACAGGGCAGAGTGAGGGCAGAGGAGGGCCTGAGCAAAGCATGATGTGCAGGCAATGCCAGGAGTTCAGCATTTCAAAGCATGGGATACATCCAGGTGGGAGGAGATGGCTGGAAAGACCATGAGGACCAATCATGACAGGCCATGGTCAGTGTACTAGGGAACTAGGCCTCCATTATGATACTGGAATCCACAGCCAAGTAACATCTAGACTGGATGCTGGGTCTCAAAAGGCTGTTATGCCACTTCTTAAAGAGCTTATTTAAAAGAAATCTATTCAGAAGTAAAAAGAATTGTTCAATGGACTTCTATAGACCCATCAATCGGATATTGCTCCTAGAGTCCTCCAGTTTCAGGTCAAGGTTGGACCTAGTGCCTGGAGCTCACCAAGCCTGCAGGTGGAACGGTCCTCAGCCCAAAGGAGAGGACATAGCCAGAGGTGCACCCTGGGGGCTGATGACAACAGCAGCCAGAAAATGCTGATCCTCTTGCTTTTTTTCACTTATACCTTAGAAAGGAGTAGGGTGAGGAGCTCAGAGCTAACACAACAAAAGTAATAAACTAGAAATAGTTGACACGTGTCTTTGACACCTGGGCTGACAAACCATCTGCCAGGCAGCTTGAGCCTCCCCAAGTAGAGGTTTCTGAAGTAGTCAGAGAGAATACACAGGCTACGGAAGCCGGTCACACAGAATCTCCACCTGCCCCGTTATCGAGGCCACCGCATGTGCTGTTCAGAAGGGAAAATTTCAAACTGAACTTGAGACCAGAGAGCATCCCGACTCCACAAATGCTATCATTAAGAATCATCACGGATAATGTGGTTTTAATTAGAAGGGTTGAGATACTGGCAAGTGTTCAAAAGGCTTGTAATCTGAGAATCAGCCAACACCGCGGCTGCAAACAGCCATAGAATGTGAGCTGCTCAGGTGGGAGAATTCTAGTCTTCTTCATGCAAACACCTGCGAGGTGAAGGGTCACTTGATCCCTGGGCCAGACTGAGTGAATGGAAAAATCTAATGTTATCCCTTTTATGTTGGTGGAGGTGGGGGGAGGGAGGATAGAGGTTTGGTGGCTTGTCACATGGTTAAATGGAGAAGAATTTAGAGTCAAACAAGCCCCTCCATCAGTAACTGATGTTGAGGCCTTAGACAAGAGGAGTAAGCTTTCTGAGCCTTGGTTTCTTCCATGTGTAAAATGGGTCAGCTCTACCAACATTTCTCCACATTAGTACAGATGATCTGGTCCAGCTGGATGTTCGGGAAGCATCGCTTCCTCTCCTTGTCCTGCCTCTCCAAGCAAGTTGGCAGTGGGGCCTTCCTTCAAACCCAGGTCTTTGCTTAATGCAAGGACTGCCCCTTTCATAATCCTCTCATCCCCCACCAGTGAGGACCAAAACGGGCTTTATTTCACAAGGGTCAAGTTTGCAGGAGGCAAGAATGGCCTTGACTTGTAAAATACCAGTTTTCAAATGTGAGAAGTTTCCTGCTGTATCTACAAATCCTATCAGCTTTCTGCACCACAGAGTCTTTACTGACGGTGAATCCATTAAATACCAACAGAGAACAAGCTTCTGAGCACATCACATAATCCTTGTCTGCTCCGGAAGCCAGGGGCTTAGGCAGATGCAGTTATTCCTACCAGAGAGGCCCAGGCAAGGCAAGTCTGTTTGTCTCTTTTTAAGCAAGTGACCTGCACTGACTCCCAGCTCCATAGAATGATATGTCTGCCACTTATTCATGCATGCTACCCACCTGTCTAGGCAGGCCAATCATCTCCATGCTCATCTGAAGAAAAACAAGCCCCAGATGAGCAGTCTGAAGCTGAGCCGGTCTTGGCTCCACCACTTACTAGCTCAAGTGGGTTCTTTTTTTTCTTTTTTTTTTGGAGTGCCAGGGATTGAGCCTTGGGCCTTAAGCATGCTAGGCAAGCATTTTATCACTGAGTTACATCCCCTGGGTAGCAGCCCTTTAAGGAACACATTCTTTATATTTGCAAACATGCTATGTATGCTTTGCATACATGATTTTAGTTTTCACAACTGTATAAAACAGGTATTATTAGTCCCATTTTAGAGGATAATAAACTGAAGCTCATGAAGGTATATGATGGAAGGTCACAGAATCAAGAAACCCATGGATTCCAGGTCTGCCTGTTTTCTGACCAGGAAACCTCTCCAGGGCAAGAGATCTGCCTGATTCTTCCTTGTGGCCCAGTGTGCAGCTGAATGACACCGGGGTGTGGAATCAGACAGTCACCATTAACTTTTAACTCAGCTCTGTTCTCCTCGCCCCCCATCCCCAGACAGCATACTTCTTGGTGCTGGCTCAAGGCTCCTCAAGGAGTCCCTCACCCTCCCAGCACGGCTGCTGCAGACACAGACTGGCCTGAGGGGCCCAGGGGCGGGGCCACGCCCAACCCTCCCTGAGCTTTGCTGTTTCTCTTCAGGTGGTTCCTAGATCAAAGGGATGACTGAGCTATGAAAATGACATTTCCTGAGCCTGGATTTCCCTTCTTCTTGAAACCAGAGAGAAAGAAAAAAGAGAAAATGAGGCGGCTTAGAGAGAGCAGCCAAGTCAATTTGTAATCACCAGGGCTCTAAAGTGGCGGTAATTGAAGGCCAATTTGCCATGAGGCACAGGGAACCGTGTTCCTGTTTGTCGTGACCTGGTAAGTGTGTAGTGAGAAGCCATCTGTGGGTCATTTCTGACACTGGCCATGCAAAGACTGGAACCATGCACAGAAAGTCCCTTGGGCAGGACCTCCCCACCAGGCACATCCAGCAAAATACAAAGCCTAGGGGCTGGCCACTGAGCTTTGCAGGGGGGCAGAGCCACCCTAGCCGAACTTAACTGCCTCCACTTTCCTAGAGTGGGAAGCTCACAGGCTTCTACCCCACAAACCTGCACCCATCCCTGGGCAAGGGGCTTATAGAATGGACATCACTTAGGTAACAACTCTGTTCCTTGTTCTTCTGTTAAAGCTCACCATGCCCCCCTGGGGGTTAGAGAGAATGTGAGTGGGTTGCTTTTTAGGCTGACAAAAATACCATAAAATTTTGTGGCTTGTTTTAGGTCTAACATCTGACACCCTCTCCTCTCCCTGGAGCCTCATACCTTGGACCTCTGGGCATAGCTCTTCCTACCTTCCCCTGGGGCTGGTGCTGGGCTGGGATTGCACAGAGCCAAAGCCAGGGAGGCCTACATTTGGGGGGTTGTTTTTCTTTAGAAGGAGGACTGTGTGGGCTTAAAGATGACGCTGTTTAGGCAGCATAGACCTTGACAAAACAAAGCCAGGGCCTTCTTCCTCCTCGGCCTCTCATATTTCTTCCTGACCCTGAGAGACAAATACTGGGGCAGGCCCGAGTCCCTCTGAAGAAAGACATTATGCTGCCAACATTTGTTTTTGTATAACCTCTGGATGGATAAAAGCAAACCATACTCATGGCCCATGGGGACCCCAGAAGGACCTGTGGAGGAACATGCCATAACAGCCCTGTAAGGATTTTCAGATATTTTGAAAAAAAAAATAGCCTTCAGGATACTTTTTCTAGAGACAAAGAGGGCAAGGTGGAAGGAAAAAGCCTCAGGTTTGGAATCTGTAGTCACAACTGGTGTGTGAGAACCCATTATGTGCCAGGCTTCAGGCCTGCATCCCCGGAAAGAAGATGGGTCCTACCCCTACTCTTGACTTTGGAAGCTCAGACCTCTCACCCACAAGATGAGGCCAATAATACACCCCACTACACCCGGGGCTGCCATGAAAGGGAAAAGGCCATGGAGTTGTGGAGTGCTTTGTAGCACATGATTTATTTACCCACCCAACTCCCACCCCGAGTTCTGAGTTCTTCGTCCAGCTCTGTTCACTGAGGCCAGCCATTGATCTGATGCTCCAATCTGGACCTTTCTTTGAAAATTACCAGATTCAACAAGAAACATCTGGCTCAGGGCAGGGAGCCCCCAAGGAAGTGGACGCCTGTCCTGACGATTAAATTACTACTACACTTGGCTAGGACTGAAAACAAATTTTGTACGTGTAAACTGCTCGTTCTAGCCATTTCCCTCAACGCTTTGAAGATCAGTCCCTTCTCCACCCCAGTTTCCTCATGACAGCCAGAAGAGATGCTTCGGAAATGAGACCTCAAGATAGAACTCTGAAAACAATTTAAAAAGGAATGTGTGACACAGCACGGGGTAGAAACTGCTCAGAGAAGCAGCTTGGTGTATTAGGTTTAAAGAGAGAGACTTACATTCAAATCCCAGCTGAGTCTTTGGCTGCCTATGTGATCCTGGACTTGTTGCTTAATGTCTCTGAGTCTTTTAAGTATCTCAGCGATAAAATGGGGATAACGATAACTAAATGGAAGAATATCGTGGAGGAAGAAGTGGGGTGATATATAAAGGTGACTTACGTAGCTGGCGCTTAGTAAATATTTACTGAATGGAGTTGAATTGAATCCATGCCTGTTCTTCCCCTGCCCCAGTACCTTTGGTGAAAGCTCAGTTTTTCTAGCTCTCCCTGACTGCCTGCCCAGCGCAGCATTCTTTTCCAATGGGCTCAGTGGTGAGAGGAAGATAGAAAGCATTTGGCCGGGATGCAGATCTCATTAACTCCCATGTTTCTCCATCTGCTATCTATCAGGAGCCCATTGCACGGAGGCAGGTGACCAATAAAAGCCCTCCCGTTTCCCTTTGTCTCTGGGCCAGTGCGTGACAGTGCAAAGCTGTCCACAAGGCTGGACCCCTGTCCAGGCTCTGCTCTGGCCTTTAGCTTTGCAGCAAAAGTAGGGAGTTTCCTGGGCTCAGGAAAAGAAAGCTGAATTCACAGCCAATTCGGAGGCAGCAGCTGGGTTCAGCTGGCCTTCTCTGTAGGCCAAGAAAACCAGCAAATGACATTACAGACATGGTGAAGTGAGAAGGTCACTATTCACAGCACAGGAATCTCTGCATCAAATGAGTCTGTATTTTCTGAGGGCACTGAAAACTTTGCTCAGTTTTCAAAAGTGATTTCTGCACTCTAGTTTTTCCAGGAGTATGCTACTTGCTGAAAGGAAGGTACCAAGATTCCCTGTAGACAGTAAATTCTTGGTAAACATGAGCTACTGCTACTACACAAAACAAGTGCCGAGACTCCTTCACACCTGTTGCAGGTGGGTTGCAGGTTTGCCACTGAGTTTCCTGGCAGCCAATGGGAAGCAGCAAACATGATCAGTTCTGATTGGTTTTACAATTCCCAATGTAACCCTAGTGACCCAGGACAAGCATTACCATTACTGAAGCCCTGAAGCCAGAGAATATCTCTCATGGTCCTCACAGAATAGTCTTTGCATAATATGAAGAAAAAAAGATAATAGCCCAACAAAAAATGCAGGGGCTATTTTCTTGCTGTTTACTCTTTTTCAGTGTTTGACGATGAAGACAGCATGCCACCTTTCTCACAGAGCTACCAAGGTGGTCACAAAAACTGTCTGGGGTAGCTGCTCCACTATCTGGAGCCACCGGCGCCCAGCATCCATCATGTGGCCTTCGTGTTTTGTCACTGGAGGAATTAGAGTATTATTAATCAACCAATCAGTTAAATAAGGCTCATTACCATTGAAGAAGAGAAAGTAAGCTTTATTTATGCAATTATAACACATTTAAAAAACAAAGGGATTATTATTAATGCTTGAGCCTGGCAATCTTCCCAGAGTGGTAAACCGGCAAGGGCTTTGTTCATGAAGAGGCAACACTGCACTTACAGATGTCCATCCCCCTATTCCAAGCTTCTGGTTTCTGGTGGTGCCTCCCGAATATTTCAGGGAGGGGGGGGTCTGATGACCCCTTTGCCCTCAGTGCTGTTTGGAGAAAACATCAGTGTGTGGAGAGGTAGGAAGCTGGTGTACTGTATGAGCCTGGCCAAAGCAAACAGTCTCTCTGGGCTGCAGTTTACCAACAGTCACATGCTAGAAATTGAACCAAAATCATCAGGTAGAGCTTTGAAAAAGCTCTTGGACCTCAACCCCATTTCAGGCCAACTGAATGGGTCAGAATCTCTGAGGGTGGGGGCTCAAAATAGTACGTTTAAGAAAAGATCCAGGTGATTGCAGAACTTAAGCAGATCTGCAGACCAGGGCCTGGACACTTCTCAAATACACATGTCCACCAAGGGCCTACAGGTACCCTATATGAATGGCGTTAGCCAGGCATGGAGGCAAAGGTGTTAAGGGTCTTGAGACTAAGCAAAATGCCTACTTAGGACAAGTACAGGAAAAATCAAATGGCGCACACAGCCCACAGCCCCCGATTAGTAGCCCAGATAAACTGACAGGTCCAGTTCTGATCAGATGGCCAGCTCGAGGGCTGGGATGATTCCTGGTGACACAGTTACATCCTTGGTTAATTTCCCAGGAGCCTCACGCATACAGTAGGCATCCAATAAATGCTGATGGGGCAAATGAGTGCATGAATGTGTGGCACCTGGACATTCCTCCATTCTTCAGTTTTACATTGTATAAAAAGAGGGAATCCAGGTGTACACTGTCCAGTATTGTAACCACTGGCTGTGGGTGGCTATTGAGCCCTGGAAGTGTAAGTGTGAAATATATATCACATTTCACAGACTGAATTTTCATTAATAATTTTATTTTTTTGCGGTACTGGGGATTGAAATCAGAGGCATTCTACCTCCGAGCTACACCTCCAGCCCTATTTTTTATTCTTTATTTTGAAACTGAGTCTCACTAAGTTGCGGAGTGCCTCACTAGGTAGCTGAGGCTGGCTGCAAACCCGGATCCTCCGGTCTCAGCCTCCCGAATGCTGGGATTACAAGCGTGTGCCACCACACCTGGCTAATAATTTTTTTATTAACTACATGTTGAAAGGATATTTTGGATATATTGTGTTAAATATGTCACTAAAAGTGGTCTGTCTCATCTCTTTCCTTTTTAAAAACCTATCTACTGGATAGTCCGAAGTATTATGTTTCTAAGGGGGAAGTACTGCTCTGAAGCCATTTTGCTTTCATTTATTTTTCACACACGTATCTCTGTTGTCTATGATTATTTTTTCAACATTTCTTGCCCACCAATAAGCTCTCTCTTCCTGTCTTTTTGCCTTCTCATTTCTAGGTAGGATGATAACACAGCACTATAAAGGGTGAGAAGTAAGTTGGGATTCAGAGAAGATCTAGTCCTCCTCTGAGGATTCGTCACCTGTTCCCACCCCTCTCCTGCCCAGGTGTGCTTCCCTGCAAATGACCTTGGCAAGTATCTGAACTCCCTCCCTTAAAGATGTCCTCTCTCTGATGCCTGGGGGACTCTTACTCCTCCTCCAGGACCAGATGGAGTGCCACCTCCCTGGGGAAGGATCTCACAGGTGGAGTCTGCAGCACTCCCATTTGCCCTCCCTGGCACTCAACTCACTTCTCCGTTGTCAAAGGAGTGCCTAGCTGGACTAGCTGGTCTCTTTCATAAGCTTTCTTGGGTACAGAAATTTGCTGGGCAAATTTTGATGAATGGATGGATCTTTGTCCACTAAGGGAAGTACCTTCATCCATGCCTCATCCTCCTGACAGGTACTTACTGAGCACCTAATATGTATCAAGCATATGAAGCACAGTCCAGGCTCACGGAACATTGCAATGAGCAAAATAAGCAAGGATGCCTGCTCTCAGGAGCTTCTACCCAGTACTGAAAAGTGCCTGGCAGCATGGCGAAGCTGGATGTCGGATGCATCTTCACAAAAGCTGTTGCAGAAGATGAATTCAGGGGCAGGCAGAGCTCCAGGTCCCACAGCCTGACTTTCCACGGGGCCCAGGCCCTTGTCTTTGCTGCTTCGCTCACTAGAGACTTCTTTAACAGAGTCTTTACAACCCTCTGCTTACATTGGGCACTAAAGAGTTTAGGAGGTGCAATAACAGTGTGGCAGCCAGTATTTATTGGTTTAGATGGAGACGGAGGAGGCTCTGAATTGATTAAAAGCAAAGCTTTTGCTTTACTTACACATATAGTGAAAGTGACCAAAGAGATTGGAAAGTCTTTCAGAATTGTCTAGAATGTGTAGCCATTAAAAAAAAAAAAAATGAGACCATGTACTCTTTAAATGAAGGATCGTTAAACTGAAGGCTCTCTGCCCTTCATTACCAGGGAGTTCTGTGGGAGAGACAGGCATGCAGGTTGGATCTCCCACAGGAGTCCCATCCTCAGCCCTTCTGGTACCCAGTGCCTCATCATCTCTGCACAGCTGCTTCCCCTCCAACCTCAGTGACTGACCTCACCATCTACCTCCTTATCCCAGCCAGAAACTGTGGCTCTCCTTGTTGCCTTCCTCTCCCTCTCTCTATCCCCGTGTAATCCATTGTTCTGTCTTGTCAGTACAGCTTCTGTGTCATCTCTCTAACCTGCCACGTCTCCCCCTGCACGCTGCCTGCCCAGCATCACTGCAAAGCCTTCTCGAGATCTCCACGTGTCTACTCAGATACAGTCCCCACCCGCCCATGTGGTTCAGACCCCAAGATGGATGTCCTCACATGAGAAGGATGTCAGAAAACCTTACCGCTCAGTCCAGGGTCCTAATTCTGGAAGTTAGAAAGATGAAGGGCAATGTTGGATACGTTATAAAGAACACTGGAGTATAGTGTAGGGGTTAAGTCTTGGAGTCAGGAACGCCTGGCTTCAAACTGCGAATCTGCTACTTCCTTGCTGTTTAACCTAGGACAAATCTCTTAACACCTGTGATCTGTGGTTTCCTCTTCTGTAAAAGAAGATAATCAAATCTTTTTCCATGGTATAGGCTCTCTTGATCTATACACTACATAGCAGAGAACTAATGATACAAGGCACACGTAACACAGCCCAGTATTGGGCACACAGTACTTAATAACTTGTAGTTGGCTGAGAAGAAAAAAAGATCATTCCTGGGAAGTAGGTCTTTGCCTCCTTGGGGAAAACTAAGATTCCTACAGAACACAGGTCCTGCCCTAGATGTAACACTTCATTACTGGAAAGTTCCAGATGCCTTAAAACCTATAAACTGATCATGGTTTTGACTGTGTTGGGACCAGTCAACCCTCTTCTACTGTAAACAAGATAGAAGATCCCTCCTATTTCTGTCATGTGAATGTGAAGAATCTCCAGCTTTTTTAGGCTTTCAGGTTCTTAACATTAATGTCAAGAAAAAAAAATCAGTTATAAAATTTCTAGTGTTCAAGAGGGAAAAACAAACTTGCTTTTTCCTAACCATGAATGTGTTTAGGAAAACCACAAGCAGTCTGAGTATTGAGACCAAAGAGAACTTTCTCCAGTCTGGAGAAAGAGAGGGAGAGAGAGAGAAAGAGGGAGAAAGAGAAAGGGGGGGAGAATGAGAATTTGTAGTAAAAAATGGGTCGGCAAAATTTTTCTTAAAAATACAACTTGTAGCCGGGCATGATGGGACACACTTGTAAACCCAGCATTTGGGAGGCTGAGACCCGGAGGATCCAGGTTCGCGGCCAGCCTCAGCTACCTAGTGACGCACTCCACAACTTAGTGAGACCCTGTTTCAAAATAAAGAATAAAAAATAGGGCTGGGGGTATAGCTCGGAGGTAGAATGTCCCTGAGTTTAATCTCCAGTACCACAAAAAAAAAAGTCCAACTTGTAAATCATTTAGGCTTTGTGGGCTACCTAATCCCTTGCAACTACTCAGCTCTGCCATTTTAATTTAAAATCAGCAATACGGACTGTATGTAAATGAATAGTATGTTTGTGTTCCAATAAAATTTTATCAACAAAAAAACTGGTGGCTATAGTTAACTGACCCTGGTTGGTATTGTACAGTGAACCATAGTCCAATTGTCTGATACTGGACAAGATACCTTGTGTCATCAAACCTTACTTCCTATACAAAAATATGGGAATTATTGGCATGAGAACTAAGTAAGATAAAATACAGTAGCTCCTGATTATATGGATTCCCTATTCCTTAAAATGTAGTTGTGGATTTGCTCATTTGCTAACTGCATCTATAACACCAAATTCAGTACTTTTGGGTCATTTGGACCATGCACAGAGATGAAAAATTGAAGTCACCTTAGGTGATATTCCCAGCTGTCTCCTTGCTTCAGCTCTCCTACTGGAAGCAGGTGTTCTTGGCACAGTCTATTCCGCACCACACTTTTCATATTTTTGTGTTTTGGTGGTGATTTCACTGCGTAAGATATACACCAAGCATAGTGGTGAAGTGCTGCCTCATGTTCTTGCACACAGATTTCTGTGGTATGCCTCACAGAGGAAATGCATGTGGTAGATAAGCTTTGCTCAGATGTGAGTTAGAGGGCTGTTGGCTATGAGTTCAATGTCAATAGAGCAAGAATATGGTAAATTATATTTAAACAGAGACACACACGAGGCAATTACATATTAATGGATTGAAAATGTGGTGTCCGCAGACTAGCAGGAACCTACCTGTGCTTTCCCTTAGAAGCAAAGGTTCAGCGTTCACCAACTCAGTGTTCACATCTACTTTGTAGACGCCACAAATAATGAGTATCTGAATAGATGGGCCAAAGCAGTAGGAAACAATCTACTATAAAACTCTTAATTAATAGCAATGCTGTGGACTGGAGAGAGCTTGCTTAGCATGTGCAAGGTCTTGGGTCCAACCCCCAGTATCACACACACATACACACACACACACACACACACACACACACACACACACACACACGTTTTACATAACAGTGTTATGACATACTATTATTTCTAGTCAATCACAAGACTTCAATGTGATTACTAATAAATATTATTAACCAGTTAACTTGTTATAAAGTATAACCAGTTATACTTTAATTCTATTTGTATTATTTAGGAGGAGTGCTGGGTTACTGTTATTAAGTGGTTGGAACTCAAGTCAGCCAGAGAATGTGCCTACTTCTTTTTTCCCATGACTTCCTGAAAGGGAAAGAAAATAAGGCCTTTCTACAGAGGGTCTCCCAGGGTTTCTGCAGACAGAAAGCTGAAATAAAGTGCTCCCTGGATCAGCGGCTAGGGGCAAAGATCACAGCAGCATCTTCCAAGAGGGAAATAAGGAGCAGTACCTGAAGGAGATTTGATGCTGGGTCCCACTAGGGCAAGTATGGGCATCTGAGGGTCCTGTTGGTGAGCAGACTCTGAAAAGTAGTGCCCCTCACTCCTTGCTGCCCTACTTAAAATGCCAGCCTGGTATTTATTTGTTTTCTCCCAGACAGATGCCAATTATAGGGGTTTGGGGAAAGAGACAATGGCCCAGATCTGATTGACAACGGCTGCTGAACAAGGGGCCTCTGTGGCATGTTTAATGAAAAGGCCACTGTGTTTTTATTGCATCTATTTGATTTTAGAGTGTCGTTTATAAAAAACAATTCAACCAGCAGGATTAACTGCTTCTGGGCTTTCTCTTCTCCCTGCGGCTCTGTGGGTGTCCTACTAATCCCTTCTTCCTCCCTCCTCCTACCCCCATAGGTTCCTCTCCTACTTCAAGGGCCTCACAGGGAAGCAGAAGCCCAGACTAGGCCAGGCCACCACCCCTCAGTGGCTCCCAGTTTTGTCCTCAAGTTTCCTGCTCCCCAGCACCACCACCTCCTCTTGCCTGGTCACCTGCAAGAATCTCAAAGGCTTGCTTCTTTCTGCTGTCATGGCTCTGGAAAGGGTTCTTCCTCCCAAGGAGCTCTGTATGTGTATGGGGCTGTTCACAAGGAAGCATAACTGGCACTTGGTGTGTGCACTACGGGAACCTGCCATCCAAAGCAGTGCCCCAGTGCATTTACTCTCTTTGCCATTTTGCACACAAAGCGGCTTAGTTTCTAGTCCCATAATCTAATTATCACATTATATGGTACGTGAATTATATCCAAATAAACATGTTTTTAAAAATCGAATTACTGTACTTCCATCCTTTTAAATGACTTGGTATCATCTGCATCAGATCAAATTCAAACACCTCGAGTGGTACATATGGGTCTCACTGAGTTCTGGGCCCTCCTGTTTCCCCAAGCTTATCTCTTCTTATTGCATACCAGGGGCCATGGATCTGCTCCTGCCCCCTAATATACTCCTCACTTCTATCTATTCCAGCTCTGCCTGCTGTTCCTACTCTAGCTAGAGCACCCTCTATATCATCTCCCTCCCTGTCAGATCCTCACCTTTCAAGCCTTTAGTAAGCATTACCTCCTCCAGGAAGCCCTCTGTGACTCCTCCAGCCTCAGGCTGCCTCTCGGATCTTCCTTGCATTGCACTTGAAATATAGTAGTTGCCTATAAAATTGCATCAAATTTATGAATATCTTAAATGTTCCTATATCCTCAGTGTTCAGCAGAGTGCTCTATATAGTCTAGGTATCTAGCAAAAGATTATTTTTTTCTCTTCTAAGACAAATATTTTTAAAGAGTTATGCTTATGAGCATTAATGACTTGTCACCCCACTCATACACATATGCAAAATCTGAGCCAGTGTTGGTCTTCCTAACAGTTCATTGCTATTTCAACTGAACGATTATAACCCTGCTTAACTGTAGGCTGGGGTGGAAAGTTTATTTTAACCTATTCTGGATGTCGCTGTTGGCCCCTTCTGTAGCACGGAGATGGCTCTGGTGTCCCAGGCTTATGCAGCAGTGTAATGTGATGGAAATGTGACACTTCTTCTATCCCAGTGGGAAGGCCACACTCTCTCTCTCTAAGCAGCTTATTAACCTGGTTATATCTGCTTAATCTTCCTATACCTTAGTTTATTCAAATGAAAATAATACTTAGGTTCCAGCTGAAGTGTTCATGTCCTGTGACTCAGGCAAAGGACCTCTGAGTTTCCAGTGTAGGAATCTTTCAATGATGAAGATGAGTAATCTTCTAACTACAACCCTGAATTTGGCCACATGTTTTTCAGGGCTGTCCAGCAGTCCTATGGTCACTGCTATCCTTATAATGTTAGGAGTGAGGTTGCTCCTGAAAGTCAGATATTTGAGTTATGATTCCCACATCACTACCTACAATGTAAGGTATGACGAAGAATTAATGAAGCTTCCTGGGCAGCTAGCCCCTAGTGGCACAGCTCACACCAGCAGCCCTGGGAATCAGATGGGCAGCCCCACCTTTCCAGCCTGGGCCCCAGGAAGCAGTTAGGCAGCCCACTCTGAGAAGCTCAGCCCCAGAGGGTCCCACAGTCACTGAAGGGTACCTCTCTGGGCTCACTTGTGCAACCCTCTCCTATGTAGCCCCCAGATGCTGACAGGCACCCACTGACCTATGCCCATGAGAGTGACCCCATCTGCATGAGATTTACAGAAATTGATGGGCACCCCATGCCTGCAGCCAGGTGAACCATGCCCAGAGCCACTAGTCAACCTACCCTGCCTAAGACAGCTGCAGCTCAGCTATCACTGCAATCTCACAACCCCACAGCCTAGGCCGCTGAGACACCTGCAGAAATCACTGCCATTGATTCCAGCTGAAGAAGCTATACACACATTACACTGAAGCTCCCCACTTCAACACACTGAACCAAATTCAACATAGCCTACCCAACTGACACCCCAGGATACATTACTAGAAGAAACCCTTTCACTATGAAAGCCATCTGATGAAATTGATACAGGAAACTGATCTGATCTTCCAGGTGCACAAATTGAAACATAGGGATACAAGAAGCAGGAATATGCAAAGTGATGTGACACCTTCAAGGAATACAATGATTCTAGCAAAAGACCCAAAAGAAAAGAAAGTCAGCTAATTGCCTGAAAAAGAATTCAAAATAACAACTTTAAGGAAACTTAATGAGATACAAAAGAATATAGACATCTCAATAAAATTATGAATACAATTCATAATATGAATGAGAAATTCAGCAAGTAGATGATTAAATGAGAACAAAACAAGCTGTCTGTAATGGTGCACACCTGTAATCTCAGTATTTGGGAGGCTGAGACAGAAAAATCATAAGTTGGAAGCCAGCTTCAACAACTTAGCAAGACCCTTTATCAGAAATAAATAAAAAATGAACAGGACTTGGCTTGAGGTACAGATCAGTAGTTGTAGAATGCTTCTGAGTTCAATCCCCCCCCCCAAAAAAAGAAACAAATAGACAAACTAGAAATCTTGGAGCTAAAGAACTCATAAAATAAAATAAAAATACAGTTGAGAGCTGACCAGATCAGGAAAGAGTTTCAGAGCTTAAAAACAGGTAGTTTGCAATAAATTAGTGAGAGAGACAGAAAGAAAAAAAGAAAGGAAACTTAAAAGAATGAAGACAGTTATGAGACATATGGAATACCATTAATTAACCACATATGTTCATTAGAAGCATTCCAAAAGTAGAAGGAAGGAGGCATGGAAAAATCTATCCAATAAAGCAGTTTCTGAAAATATTCCAAATCTTGGGAAAGATATACCTTCAGGTCTAGAAATCTAAAAAAAAAAAAAAAGAAAGAAAAACCTCTTATAGTTATAAACAAAAAATCCTCTTTGAGGCAATATTATAGTCAAATTGTCAAAAGTATATAAAAAAAGAGAATTCTTAAAACAGTAAGAGAAAAACATCAAGTCACATATAAGAGAATCTCCATTGGACTAGTAGCAGACTTCTCAGCAGAAACCTTATAGGCTGGGAGAAAATGGGATGATATATTCCACATCCTGAAAGAAAAAAAACTGCCAACTATGAATACTATACACAGCAAAATTACCCTTCAGAAATGAAAAGAAGAAATAAAATCCTTCCAAGGCAAACAAAAACTGGGAATTCATCTCCACCAGGTGAGCCTTACAAGAAATGTTTAAGTTAGTCCTACATTATAAGTAGAAGGATGGTAACTACCGCCAGGAAAGCTCTGAGAAATACAGACTTGTTAGTAGAGTGGATATGCAAAAGAGATAAAAGAACCAAATCCTGTGGATACAGAAAACCACCAAACTATAAAGATAAACAAGAGAAAAAGAAAGGAATGAAGGATATATAAAATGACCATAGCCAGGCGTGGTCACACACACCTGGAATCCTAGTACTTGGGAGGCTGAGATAAGAGAATTGCAGGTTCCAGGCTAGATTCAGCAGCTTAACAAGGTCCCTCAGCAACTTAGAGAGACCTTGTTTCAAAATAAAAAAATTAAAATAAAATAGGGCTAGGGGTGGAACTAGGAGGTAGAATGCCTCTAGGTTCAACCTCCAGTACAAAAAAAAATCATAAAAATTAACAATAAAAAAGAATTAATGATAGCTACCCACCTATCAATACTGAGAAGAGGTATCTTTTAGGTTTTATATAGCAAGGCTCCTATTAGGATGCAGAAGTGTCTCATGGCAGAAAGAGGATTTTAGAGAGGCATGCAGGGAAAGAACAGACCCTTCAACACCATTCTCATCTAATTGTATTATTTAGAGTTATAAAAGTGACCAAAAGAAGAACTAGAAATGTAATACAGATCGACTCTTAATAGCACGTGCACCGTAGAAGGAAGTGAGATGCCAGCGAGCTGAGCCCTCATTTGACGCAGCAGGAAGGAGATAGAATATAAAGCAGATATGTCACTGTGGAGCAGTTTAAGTGATGTGAAAGAGACTACTAGAAGGACAAAAAACAAAAGCAGTTAATGTGTTTCCTCAGAGGAGGGGCTCTGGGGATGAGAAAGGGTTTTGCTTTTGGCTGCAGGGTCTTCTGCATTATCTTATTGATTATTCTTATTTTTATTTGTGGTATGGGGGATTAAATCCAGGGGCATTCTACCTCTGAACTACTCCCCTACACTTTTTTATTTTATTGAGACAGGGTCTTTCTAGGTTGCTGAGAATCTTGCTAAGTTGCTGAGGCTGGTCTCAAACCTGTGATCCTCCTGTCTCCCAAGTACTGGAATTATAGGCATGTACCACTATGCCAAGTTTTTTTTATTTTGTAATCATTTATATTGATTTTAGAAAATGAAAAAAAAATCCTGCTTTTTGCTTTACTTGCTGTCTCAGAGAAGATACTGCCTTTGGGGAGTTTGGAACTATTTCTGAGTTAGTGTCCAACTAACTCTCAATCCTGTATTTTTTTTGATGAAGAAGATGGTGTTCATGGAATATCAGCTGTGTGCTATATGTTCATCCCAAGGCAGGGGAAACAGGAGCCATTTTTCTAGAGATAGTGATGAATGTTCAAGAATACTTCAACAGATAAATGGATTACAAAACTATGGGATATGTACACAATAGAATTTTACTCAGTCATAAAGAAGAACAAAATCATGCTATTTGCAGGGAAATGTATGCAACTGGAAAACATTATGTTAAGTGAGATTAGTCAGTCACAAAAATTTAAAAAAAATTGCATGTTCTCCCTAATATGCGGAAGCTAGGGAGAAAATGGGGCATAAGAGGCACACCAGATGAAGAAGGAGAAACCTTAGGTGAGCAAAGAACTTGACTTAACTGAGGGTGATGGGGGCGGGGAGACACCCTAATGAGCACAATATACTTTCATGAACACATCAAAGTCAATCACTAAGCTGAACCTGAGAAGGAGGGAGGGTGAGGGAGTGGGGCGGGAATTGGGGTAGGGTTAAATGAGAAATGTGTGCATGTATGCCTTTACCAGCTTGTACATAACAAAGATGTATGATTACAATGCACCAATTAAAAAATAAAATTAAAAAAACAATACTATATGTTTTCTGAAAACAGTTATGATCTAAACAGTCAGTAATGAATCTAGGGAAGGGAAATGCCCAAACATCGTAGTTCATTTACAGGAGGAGTAACTGCCATGTATCAAACTTTTGCTAATTGCTTGAAGTAAGAAACCTGGAAAAGTTTCCATAAAGGAAACCTACTCTGGGAATAATGTAAAAACGTTGAGATGCAAATTATCCACATGTTTGTGTCCTGAGTTGGATTGTCTTTTTTTCTAGCAGAGAGCCAGAGATAGAATATAGAGAGTTGAAAGAGTAAAAGGTGGCCCCAGCAGACACATGCTCTGGTTCTGGCCTGACAACATTGTGCTGTGGGTTCCGAGTTACTTGTAGAGGGCCCGGAAGAACAGGTCATTCTCTTACCTCAGTCTCATGAATTTAAAAATCAGGCACTGTAGTGTGTACCTATAATCCCACTACTTGGGAGGCTAAGGCAGGGGAATCATGAATTTGAGACCAATCTGGGCAACATAGCCAAGACTCTGTCTAAAAGAATACCCATACCCACACAGAAATCCTTACCTCTAGTTGTTTTGAGGATTAAATGAGTTAATATAGCAAATGTGCTATATTATATTCCACAGCTTTCTAACTATCTCCCTGATTCTTCAGGTTTTGGCCCTTCCGTGACTCCCCATTTCCTGAGGGGTTAAGTCCCAATATAATATGAGCCACAAACATGGGCCACATATGTAATTTTAAATTTTCTAGTGGTTAAATTTAAAAGTGCAAAAAAGTGGCATTAATTTTAACAATACATTATTTTATTTTCATTTATAAATATGTATTATCTATTTAAATATAATTTTGACAATACAGAAAAATTGAATGGAACATTTTACATTTTTTTTCTATAAAGTTTCTCAAATCCAGCAGCATGTATTTTACATCTTCAGTTCATATTAATTGAGGCAGCCACATTCCAAATGCTCTAAAGTTGTATGTGACTCTTGGCTACCATATTGGATAGTGTAAATTTCGATCTTCTTTGGGGTTCTCACCCTACCATGTACTCTCTGACCTTTTCTCACATGCTGTTCCCTATGACTGACTCCTGCCATCCTCAACCCACTTTATATACTAGTTTTCAAATCAGAGGTCACTTCTTCCTAGAAGTTTCCTCTGGACTGAGTCAAGGCCCCTTTCACGTGTTCCCATGACATTCTGCAGGGTTCTATTAAAACGCATGTTAAATGAGTTGTAATTGCTTGGATTTCTAAAACTTTAACTTCATATACATCTTGTTTATCAGTGAACATCTAATTCTGAGGATGTGCTTAGCACACAGCAAATGCCTAGTAAGTGTATTAATTTTACTTGCTAAAATGAAGCACACTTTGGGCCCTGGTCATGGATCTGCTTCTGAGTGGTACTAAGAACCACATTCACTCATAAGAATAGGCTCAGAGTCAGGCAGATGCTGTTTTAAACCCAGATTCCACCATATAATACATCTGTGGCCTGGCTAAGTCCCTTTTCCTCTCAGAGCCTCAGTTTCTCCATTTGTAAAGTGGGGCTATCAACCCCTGCCACACAAGCACTATACACTGGTCCAGAATAGTACCAGGCACGTGGTAAGCTATTAACACTCAATCTCATCAAATTGAAGCTACTGTCAAATACAAATGCATTAATCCATAAAATAACATCATTTCGTTAACCACTGAATAAAGGGGAAAATTCCTACAGCAATGCCAGTTAAACTATGACATGCCTCAACTGTAAGATATGTCCAATTTCAAAAGTACTAACATATTAGATTACTGGTCTTAAAATCAAACACATATGATAAATACCCACCCTGCCCAGAGCTTGTCCCTAGAGAGCCACTGGGCAGAAATCTTAGATAGAAGGCTCTGAGCTCTGATCTGGATCATATCACATGGAGCCAGGAGCCTTGGGTTCACAGGTGCTCCACAACCTGGAAGGAGAGGAATAGCTCTGTACTGAGTGCCCAGTGTAGGACAGCCACTTTCCTTACATATTTTAATCACTTCTCAAAGCTATCTCTGTATATTCCTCACTTTTAAGAGAAAGAAATGGCCACTCAGAGAGATTTAGTTGCTCAACTGGCACACATCATTGCCTAGACTGAGACCTGGGCCTACATATGTGAAGTCTTCTGTTCCCACTAGCCAAGCCTTTTCTAAAGGCCTCACCCGAGAAGCTGCCTGACCATCCAGGTAATGTGCTAGAAAGGCCCTAAACTCCCCAAATAGGTTTAGGATCAAACCGTTGGGCACCAGCCCTTTAGATTTAATGCCAGGGACAAACCTTAAAAACAACAATCTATGGAGTCCCCAGCGAACACCAAAGGGGCAAGCATAGCCTGGTCTTCCAGTGGCAGCAAGCTAGCAGGGCCAGGGGTATGCACAGCTCTGCAAGACTTACTACCCCCCTTCTCCTGCAAGGGAAAAATGGGGTGTGGTCTTGGGGACTGGGCTTTTATGTTTGAGTCACCTTGTTTGTTGCTCTTTTGCATCTGGTCTCAGTGATATGAGACCAGAGACTTTGCTTTCCCTCTCTCTGCTTCCCGCCACCTGCCCTGAGCTCCATGAATGTAACCTGGCCTGACATAGGCTGAAACTCCAAGATCTCCAAAAAACTGTGAGCAAGCACATCTTCCTTCCTATAAGTTGTGTAGTCAGTTGTCTTGGATTACAACAGTGAGAATGTTAACTACAGCAGCAAGCTTCAACATTCAGGAACACCCAGTCCTGGGAGGGGGGCATGGGCAGTGTCTAAGAGGCAGAAACAGTCTGTAGTGGTAAATGTAGGGTTGGGGGAGTGTTAGGAGGAAGACCTTAGCATGCAGAGGTCACCTCACCTTAGGTCCTAAGATACTGTATAAGTCAAATCCAAACAACTAGATGGGTGTCAGGGACCAATGACAAAAGACAAGAGGTCCCTTGCTTAGCCAGCAGGAGGAACCTAATTTGCTTACAAATTCACATAAAAGGCTTTGCAAGGAGGCATCAGGAATTTTGATCTCTCAGCTTTGCTAAGGCCAAGATGACAAATGCTGGTCCTGCAGTGATTTAAGATACGGAATCCTTAATTTAGTCATGCCCCCAGGGACCTACCTTCCCAGCCACACCCCACCTGCCTAGGTTACTGCCCAGTAAACTCATCACAGTGGATTTACACTTTGATGAGATTACAGCCCTCAAGACTTTCTCACATCAACTCCACATCGGTATATGAGCTCTTCAGGGGACGTATCAAATCCTTTGCTCCTTAATTTGCTTTCTATACAAAAACTCCAGCCTCTTTCCACAAGGTCAAGTCAATTAGGTCCCTGATTTGCTCACTTGAAGTCTGCACTTATTGGGAGTTTCTCATGGTTTTTGTTAAAGTAGTTCTCTCTAACCCCTTCATGATTTTCCAGATGAAATCTTGGTCAAACAGTGAGAGGGGAGCTGACCTGGTGGAGTGGAAGGCAGTGCAGCATAGATTTAAAACCAGTGTGCTGGCACTTCAGTTATGGCATTTGATGATTTTGCTATAAAGTGGGTGTGGGCCTAGGGGAGAGGACTTAAACATATAATGATGGCAGACCTATTGTAGTAAAAAGATAGCTGCTCTGGTTCAGGGAGGAAAGTAGTACAGTGGGCCCTTCCCATCTCTGTGTTCTCTATCAGCAGCTTCAACCAACCAAAGATGAAAAATATGGGAAAAAACATTGCATCTGTTCTGAAACATACAGACTTTTCCCCTTGTCATTATTCCCTATACAATCTAGTATAATAACTAATTACATCGGACTAGGTATGACAGTTAATCTACAGATGATTTAAAGTATACAGGAGGATATGCATAGGTTTGTCTTAGTAAGCTTTTGGTTGCTGTGACCAAAATACTTGATGAACACAATTTAGAGGAAGGAAGGTTTATTGACTCATATTTTAGAGGCTTCAATGGCTTCAGTCCATGGTTGATTGGAGCCAAGGCAGAAACCACACAGTGGCAGGACTGTAGACCATTGCAGAGAAGGAAAAGCTGCTCTCACCTTGTGGTGGACAAGAAGGGGAGGCAAGGGTCGGGAGGGAGGGAGGGAGATTGAGAGAGAGAGAGAGAGAGAGAGAGAGAGAGAGAGAGAGAGAGAGAGAGAGAGACACACACCAGGGATAGATACAGTCCCCGTGGCCATGGCCCCAGTGACCCATCTCCTCCAGACCTTCCTCATTTCTGAACTTGGCTGCATGGACAACACATGAGGTGGTTTTGGTGGACATTTTAAATCCAAAGCATAATAAGGTTATATGTAAATACCATGCCATTTTATACAAGGAATTTGAGCATCTATGAATAATGATGATGATGATGATCATCATCGTTATTTGGTACTGGGGACTGAACCCAGGAACATTCTACCTCTGAACTACACCCCTTGTCCTTTTATGTTTTATTTTAAAACAGAGTCTCGCTAATTTGCTGAGGCTGAACTCGAACCTCAGATCCTCCTGTCTCAGCCTCTCAAGTCCTGGGATTATAGGCATGCATCACCACACCCAGTTGTATCTGTGGATTTTGATGTCTGTGAAGGGTGGGGTCCTGAACCAATCCTCCACAAATACCAAGAACAATAGTGCTTTTATTTTGGTTCAGCTGCAAAAGGACCTTCCCCAGGGTTCAGCACTGGGTTCCATTCTTGGCTGGTCTTGCCATGTGATGTTGGTCAGGCCACTTCTTTCTAGGTCTCAGCTTCCTGGAGGGCACTGGGAGAGCTCAGAGGCTTTCACACTGAGCTCAGCACCGTCCAGAGCTCCCACCTTCCTTCTCTTCCACACTTTACCCAGAATAGCCCTGCTTTTCTCTATTTTACACATTGTGGATCCCTGTAAAATTCTCTTTGAAGATAGGCTTTGGCGGTCAATAAAAGTTTAAAATCCTCCAGACTGAATAATGTCCTATATACCTTCCAGCCCTGACATTCTCTGATTCTAAAAATCACTCAGTTACAATCTATTTGCAGGAACAAACAATCCCCCAAGAAGTCTCAAGGGGCTGGGTAGGTGTGAGCAGTATATTTGCTCATGTGTTTTTTAACCCTTTAACTTTTTTTTTTTTTTTTTTGGTGCCTCTGTTTTTTAGATGGAAACCACACACAAATATTTCACCTGGAAACTTCAGTTGCTCTCAAATGATTTATGTGCAAAAAGTACTTGCAGTTGCAGGTCAGGTGGGGTGAGTATGTCCTGTGACAGCCCAGCCATGTGCTTTTCACTCTGGGACAGTGGGGGTGGGGGTGGGGGTCTGCTTCAGTCTGCAAAGGGAAACAGACTGAGAACTCAGCTCTGCAAAGCAGGTACCACACCTTCAGCTTCCTAGTTCTCCTGCAGGCCAAAGTACATCTTTGTCAGCTGTGTGCAGAAGGGCCAGTGTAGAGACAGGAAGTATTCATGAGTTGGGACACTGGAGCAAGAGCCCAAGATGAATTCATCAATTAGAGAAAGGAAGGGCCAGCATTCTGTGAGGAGGAAGATGTGCAAAGAACCACTGTGGGGTGTACATCAGAGCCTGCAGTTTCTGTATCTCTCTTCTGGTCCTTTAAGCCTTGCCAGATTCTTGCCTATCTCTCCAAGAAGGAAAAATGAAGATAGAAAATGCAGCCCAGTAACCATTTCAAGACAGTGACGTGATGCCAGAAAACGTGCACTGAAGGGGCTGCAGACTTGTTAAAGTTTCCAAAGGCTTGTTGGGGGAAACTTCCAGGCCCAGGCCCATCCCAGTACCACAGCTGTAGACACAGCCTGGGGGCAAAGTGGAGTGGGGCTGGTTCTCCCCGGGCGTTGGGTAATCCTTGGCATCCTGTATAGACAGACCTTCCGGTCCAGCCTAAGACTACAGCAGATGGGGGCAAATGAGAGGAATGCCAGATTGGAAAACCATAAATAATTTCTATTTCTTTTTGGATCATGTGGGTTTTATTTGGGGGGAGGGTAGAGCACACATGCTTTTCTGATTATATCTTCATTGTGCCACCTAAAAATGAGCAGATAAATGGACTGTGAGGCTGAAAGACCTGGAGAGCATCTGGCTCACCTCCTCCATTTTACGGATGGGAAAACGACACATGGTGTGGGGTAGGAGTGCTCCTTGCTGGGATTTGTCCAGCGATAAGAACAGAACCTGGACTGGACCTGGAGCCACTGGCCATTCCATTTAGCCCCGTTTTGTGGCTTACTTTTTGATGACAGCACACTGTGGTAAGAGACGAGGCTTGAGCAGCATATGTGGTGACATGGTACTTGTGTGTAGGGGAATATCAGGGCTGTCAGGTGTGGCTGTTGGGGTTTTCCCTTGTACAACAGAGCCTGCCATAGAGTAAATGGGATCGGAAAGCAGCTCACTCTGGTCTCCCGTCTTGTGTCTAGATGTCTGTCTGGATGAAGTACATCTTTGTCTGATCTGTGTAGGAGAGCTAGCACAGAGGCTGGAAGTATTCACAGGGTGGGACACCAGACGAGACCCCAAGAGAAGTATAGCAAGCAGAGAAAGGAAAGGCAAACTTGCTGCGAAAGGGAGGATGTGCAAAGAAGTACTGCCAGGAATACACAGAGCCCACAGTTTCTTCCTCTCTCTTCTTGTCTTAGCCCAGCGCCCTGTGACACTGGCACTTCGATCTGAAGTATCTTCTAAAGAACAAAGCCAACAATGTCCTTCCTTAGACACCACCTTACAGTAGAAGATTACAGATCATAAGCCTCTGCCTGCCCACTTCCCTCTTTCTAGTGTCTTAACAGAAGCCCTTTGAGGCCTTTGTTACTATTGTACACCTTGCTGTTCTGGGGGAAACCTCTTGCAGCCTCCCCCCCCAATTCCTAGGAGACAGGAAGTCAGAGGCAGTGGAAAGGGAGACCCAGCCCAGCTGTTGTGCTGCCCCTTGCAACCAGCCTGCTCTATCCCCCAACTCTTGCGGCCTTGAGAAAGGGCTGAAGACACAGATTCTAAATATAGGCACAGCCCCGTCCTCCTGCCCAGCTAATATTAGCCCTTTTGTGGAATCCACTGACAGCATCATTCCCTTTTTTTGGCTGTGCTGGTGGGAATTCTTCCGCTTATAGTAAGGCAGGCTGAGCCAGCAAGACTTGAGAAACACACCAAGCCAAGTACAAGTACTGCGAGAGCTGCCCTACGTGTGTGTGTGGGGGGCTGTGCCAGGTGATTTATGGAGCACCTTTTCAGACACAAGATTTATGATTCTGTGAATTGGGAGGCTTGGGGAATAGGCAGGGGGGGGGTGAGGTGGGGAGTGGGCGGTTCTGGTTAATTGAATTTGTCAGCTTCCAGATGGAGGGGGCACTAACATTTGTTGATCATTTACTCTGAGCCAGGGATACTAGCACAGATTGAATGCACATGATTTCATTGACTCTTCCCAGCAGCCCTGCAAAGGAAGAGGAATTTTGCCTCTAGTTTACATATGTGAGCACCAAGGCTGAGAGGACTGAAGCTATGAAGACAACTTGCCCTAAGACCAATGACTAGCCCAGGGCTCCGAGATTCTAAAACCTTGGCTTTTACCATGCTGTCAGATCCATTTGCTTCAACATTGGCAGGACCTATATTGAGCACAGTGAAAGTTATCTCCTTCTGTATGGCACAGAGTTAGGGTCAGGGAGGCAGGGTGCTGAACTTGGAGTCAGGGACTTGAACTCCCCACTGGCTGCTGTCTGGCAAACTTTGAGGAACTGATAGGCTGTCTGAATTGAGGCGTAGATAAAGGAAGCCTGAAGGTGTTTTGGCCCTGACTCTGAGAGTTTGTATTGTTTCTGAGGGTCTTCCTTATTTTGATAGTCAGTTCTTAACACTCTGGCCCAGAAAGGCAGTCCAAAAGGAGCATGGGACATGAGGTGGGCATAGAGTACAGGACATGTACTGCCCAGAGGATCACACAGCCTTCCTGCCGAGGCCAGCTCAGTATCTTGCTACTCTTCTCCACAAAAGGAAAGACTAATATAAACCTAATTCTTCCTAAGGTAGCATAGCACAAATGAGGTCCTCCTCATTTCCCAAGTCTACTCAGAGAAGAGAAGGAGAAAGCAGATCGGAGAGGGAGTTGCTGTTAATACATGGGAAGTAGGTATTACCGTCATTGCATTGCTTAATTTCCTGCTATGTTCCAACAAGGATTCAAAGCAGGGGGACTTAGATGCTGCTGATGCCTAAGAGGATGGTAGTGCCACTTACTGAAAAGGAATGGCGTCAGTGAAGACAGCCGATGAAGCCTAGAAACATGAAGATCTAAGCTGGTCCCCACCAGAAAGATGGGTCTGGTTGGGCACACTGACAAATGCACTCTTGAGGCAGTTAGCCTCGCTTGCATTTGGATTCAAGGCTCAGAAATGTAGGCCAGGGCCTGCTTTGAGTGGGGAAGCTAGCAGAAGCTCCCAAGACCCTCTCTGAAGGATTCTCTTCCAAGACTCCAGACATTGGAGGAGCTTTCCTACCAGAGCAGCAACTGAAGAAGAACCCTGATTTCATCCGCTTCTTCTTTGTTGTAGTTTACTGAAGTTAAATTGACACTAAAATTGCATTTCTAGAGACCTTTCCTGGACCATTTCTCCAAGGAAGGAAGCAGGTCCGTTAGCAATCTACTCAAGTGTCCCATGGCAGTCTCTTAGGAATTTTCAGATTTCCAAATGGTGTTGGGTATGTGTGTGCATGTGCACAAGTGACAGGCGAGCGTGGTGACACTGTCACCATCAGGAAATCACAAACAACAGTATTGTTTTCAAGGTGAGGCAGGGGTTGTGCATCCTCCAGAAACCAATGGAGCCTGAAGGGAAATCTCACAGGCACATCGCATGAGCCTAACCAGACTAGTGCATGGGGGAGAAGACACACCCAAGACCAGATACATGGACATGGAGCAGGCACACACTTGTGTCTACACTGGCAGATACATGCATAGCCACTGAGTCCCCGTATACACACACATACAGAGCTGTGACTCAGCTCTCATTGTGTCTTAGATTATGGTACAGGGCCAGGGAGGGTGGTCCTTCTGAGCTGGAAGTCTACCATGTTAGGAACTTCCTTGTTGAGTGCCAGCTCTGGAGGATTCTACCCCAAAGATCTCAGGGATCTCCCTAAAGTGTCAGGAGGTTGATTTTCAAGGTGTTTCTTAATTACCATCTGCCAGAAGGCCTTGGAATGAGTACTCCAGGCAGAAACCGAGCCACACAGCCCTTGCAGTTATTTAGCTTCTATGAGGAGCAGCAGATATGATGGTTAGGGAGAGAGAAAGGCAGACAGGCCAGGAAGAATTAGCTTTAGCTTTCTCAAGACCAAGTCCGTCTTCATTCTCCAGAGTCCAGTCAGGTGGGAATGCTCAGCAGTGCTTCCCAATTTAATTCAATAAATTAATTCGGGACTATTTCAGGCCAACCTCACTTAGTCTTTCTTTCTGACCTCCTTGCCTCCCATAGGAGCAAATCCACACTGTTACAGTCCAGCCTACAGGCTCTTCCAAGCCAGTTCTGACCTGTAATCATGCCTCATGTCCCCCACCGTCCCCCTTGTCTTATTGTTCCTGCTGCCCAGAATCTCACCTCACTTCTTCAGGACTCCAGGACCTTCCAGGTCTCAGAGCCCTTGTGTAGACTTCCCTCTGCCTGGAATACCCTCTGTCTCCTTCTCTCTGGAATTCCCTCTGCCTGGAATACCCTCTGGTGAATTCCTTCCTACCCTTCAAGATGCACCTCAAAACTCCCCTTGCCATGGCTCAAGGGTTTGTGATATTCCCACTCCCCCAAAATTCATGTGAAACTTAATCCCCAGTGCATCAGTATTAAGAGGTGGCTTTGAGGAAGTGATTTAATTCTGAGCATTCTGCCCCCATGAAAGAGTTAGGGCCTTCTAAGAGGAGGGAGCTAGAAGGCTCTTTTGCCCTTCCTCCCTTCTGCTGTATGAGGGCATAGCACTCTTTTCCCCTGGAGGACACAGCAGAAAGGTGCCCTCTTGGAAGCAGAGAGAGGCCATGACTGGGCACTGAACATGCCGACCTCTAGATCATGGACTTCCCAGCCCACGGAACTGTGGGGAATCAATTTCTACTCTTTATAAATATTACCCAGTCTCAGGTGTTCTATTACAACAGCACAAACAATGATACCCCTCCTCTTCTCAAAACTCTCTCTTCCCCTTCTCCCAATCAGACTTCACTATAGTGTCCAAAGGGTTCCCACAGACCCTTCTTGAGGAGCTCCAGGGGAAGCCACAGCTCAGTTATTCCAAAGCCTGGCCCTTGGCAAGAGATGCTAGTGGGAGACTCAGCAAGGTGGGTACGATAGCTCCGGGACTGGCTCTAAGCTACAAATTCCTTAGCTTGTTTCTTCCCATTTGGGTGGAAACAGAAGAAGCAGAAGAAGCCACACACTGGAACCAGACTGAGGAAGGAAGTGAGTCTAGAGCAAGTACTGAACTAAACCTCCCTCTATGGCTGCTGCAAAAACATGTGCCCTCCTCCAGGACACATCCTAGATGTGATTCTCATCTCTCCACATTCTTTCCTCTCCACCTGGAGCTCCTGCAGCCCTGCCCCACTTAACCTTCTCAAAGCTCTCTTATTGGGGCACCCCAGGGTATTAGGCATCATTACAGACACATCTCTCCCAGGATAAACCTCATTCCCTGATGCACAGGGGATGCTCCGCTGGAAAACTGGAGCAGCCACACTGGGTTAGTGGAAGCAGGAGCTATGGGCCCTGCCTATTCCCTTAGGGAAGCCCTGACTGGATTAGTACCTGGTTGACCCACTCAGTAAAATAAATATATAAAATGAGACAACTTAAAATATTTTTCTTTATTGATTTATTTATATTTCTAAAAGGTCACAGTCAATTCCTTTTACAACTAGACAACCCAGGAATAAGTAAAGAGTTGAGAACTGGAAATATATTCAACTGCAAAAACATCGCACTGTCTTTACACGTCAAGTGCAGCATTACACTGCATGTAGAGAGATGGAGATGTGGCCCAGCTTCTCAGAGCCCCACTGTGGTAGAAAAGCAAAGGTTCCAGTCTGTGGTCACAAGCAGATTCAAACGGCATTTCCTCATCACCTTTGGGGATGCACAGGGTCTTTATACTTACTCCCCTTGGGAAGCCCAAGAGGGATGTAGTCTGACCATTTCTATTTCACAGAGGAAGAAACTGAGATTCAGAGCTGAATGACTTCCAGGATCAAGCGGATTGGAACCTAGGTGACTGTAGCTCCTAGCATCGGCAGTCTCACTTCTGTTACAGACGAGGGCACAATCTTTAGGTGACAGTGAATTCTAAAATTTTTTGAAGAGCCCTTTTTTCATTCCACAAAAACCTAGGAAGCAGCATTGATAGCCCTATTTTGCCAGTGAGAAAAGTACAGGTCAGAGTTACCTGCCTTGTCTTGGACATAATAGTCAAGGTCAGAATGAAGTATTTTTTTAGTCTGACCTTCTGGTGAGCTGGGACTAAGCGAAGACAACACCCATGGGGTGGGGATACTTGATGACAAGATCCCAGGAGACTTGTATTCCATCCCACGACAATTCTCCAAGGTCTAGACATGGCCTTTGGTACCAAATCTTATTTCAGTTCTGCTTCTTGGTACCATTGGACTCTAGTTTAAACAGAAGTCCCAAGTCCTTAAAACCTTTAGTGTCACAGGATAAAGTTCAGACTCCTTCACAAAGTGCCCAGGTACTTTCAGATCTGCCTCCTGGATCTCTCCAAATCATCTTCCAGCTATTTCTCCCAGCCCTTGTGAATGTCTTTGAATATGCTAACAGACTCTGCTCTCAGTACACCTGGCTCTACATGGGTCCCATGGCCCTGTCCCACAGGAACACTAAGGCAAATTCCTATGCATCCTTCACAACTCTGTATGGACCACATTTTTTCCCAACACTGTTCATCCTTCATCTCTCTTCCCTTCACATTTCTGTGACATCCCTATATGCCCATGTTACATCCATGATCATGCTTGGAAGTAATTATTTGTACAAGATCCAATATGCTCCTACCAGATAGGGTGCTCCTCGAGGAAAGGGAGCCAGATAGATTCCTTTCTATGTGACCAGACACTCCAGTAGAGAGCCCAACACAGGAAAAAACCTTGATATATAATTGCTGAATTAACTAATGAAGTGACTGACTGAATGAATGAATGGTTACAATTCCAAACCTCTCTCTTTTAGAAATGTTTGGGATTGACATCATTATTTGTACTGTCGTGAAATTGCTGCATTTTTAGGGTGTAACCTCAGACTCTTGTTTTTCTGTTGCAAGTAATTTCAGCTAGGGATATTCTTTCCTCAATTTCACATGTTAAAAAGTAACAAAAACAAACACTGAGCTCTTTTGTTAACCTCCTGGATGCTGAGCTATTAATACTTGTGGATATTTTGATTTCCTAGGAAGACAAGGGTGGATTCCAGGGGAGATAATGGTGTAGGAATTGGTCTTGTTCAGCATGTGGTAGAGAGGCCAATCTGTTATCTGTTATGGAGGAGAAAGTTTTGCTTCAAAGGAGTATCCATCCAGGCATTTGCTTTGAAATGTTTAAAATGTTAAAATTTGATCTGTCATTGTCTTGTTCATAGGTAAATTTTCAAAATTCAACTCATTGTCAAGTTTCATAAAAATTTTCCCCTGACTCAAGAACATGAAAAGGCATACCTATGAACTGTCACAAGCTCTATGCTCATTGTAACTTTTTTAAAATTAAAAAAGAGACAAGATTATCACTAATCCTTTATATAATCTTACAAGAAATAGAAGAAGAGGGAAAACTTCCCAACTCATTTTATGATTCTGATACCAAAACCAATGACATTATAAGAAAAAAATTACACATTAATATCCCCCACAAATAAAGATAGAAAAATTCTCAATACAGTATTACCGAGTTGACACAACAACATATAGGACTATACACTATGACCAAGTGGGATATGTCAAGACATGTAAAGGTTTAACAAAAACTAACCAATGTAATATACTATATTAAGGCAATAAAAGACAAAAACCACATATATGATCAAGTCAATAGACACAGAAAGAGCATTTTACAAATTCAGCATTATTTAATTAAAGAAAAAGAAAAAAAGCACTCAGAAAAACTATGAGCAGAAGTCATCCTCAACTGTGAAAATCCATCTATGAAAAACTCACAGCTAACATCATACTTAATGGTAAAAGACTGAAAGCTTTTCCCTAATGATTAGAAACAAGACAAGGTGTCTGCTCTCATTACTTCTATTCAATATTAGACTGGAGGTTCTAAGGGAATTTATACAAGAAAAATAAAAGCATTCATATTGGGGAAGAGAAGAAATATAACTATCTCTACTCAAAGATGACACAAATGGATATATATATATATATATATATATATATATATATCCACCAAAAATACTAGAATCCACCAAAAATACTATAACTAATAAATTCAGTGGGGTTGTAGAGCATAAAATCAATATACAAAAATCAATTGTAGTTTTATACACTAGCAATAATAGATCCAAAAATTCAATCAAAGAAGCAATTCTATTTGTAATAGCATCCAAGAGGAATAAGATACTTAAGAATAAATTTTTACTCTAAACTTCACTATGATGTGAAAATAAAATACACCAATAAAAGTATATTTTAAAAGATTTAAATACAGAAAAAAGAATAAATTTAACAAAAGAAGTATAAGACTTATATGCTTACTATTACAAACAAATCATAGAAATTTTGAAAGCCTTAAATGAATGGGGAGACATCCCATCCAGCTGGATTTTTGAAGTAGAAATTAACAGAGGATCGTACAATTTATATGGAAATATAAGGGATATGGAATACTAAAAAAATCTTGAAAAGGAAGAAAAAAGTTGGAGAATCTATGCTTCTCATTTAAAAAACTACTATGAAGTAGTAATTAAGACAATATGATACTGGCAATAGAACAGAACTGAGAGTCCAGGTAAATATGATCAATTGCTTTTGGACAAGAGAGTCCAGAAATATGTATGATCAGATGATTTTAGGTAAGAATGCCAAGACAATTCAATAGGAAAAGAAAGTCTTTCAACAAATGATGTTAGGATAACTAAATTTCCAGGTGGAAAAGAATAGATTTGGCCTCAGATGTCATGCAAAATGCAAAGATTAACCCAAAATGGATTATAGCCTGGCGTGGTGGTGCACGCTTGTAACCCCAGCATTTGGAAGGCTGAGACTGGATGATCCGGGTTCATGGCCAGCCTCAGCTGCTTAGTGAGGCCCTCCGCAACTTAGTGAAACCCTATTTCAAAATAAAGAATAAAAAACAGGGCTGGGGGTGTAGCTCGGAGGTAGAATGCCCCTGAGTTCAATCCCCAGTACTACAAAAAAAAAAAAAAAAAAAAGTGGATTATAGACCTACATGTAAGAGCTAAAACTATAAAACCTTTAGGAGAAAACATAGGATTAAATCTTCATGACTGGATGTTAAGCAATGTTGTTTTTTTTTTAATGTTATACTATAAGTACAGTGACTAAAGAAAAATAGATAAATTGGAATTCATTAAAATTAAAAAAAAAAAAAACTTTGTACTTCCAAAGACATTATCAAGAAAGCGAAAATACAATTCACAGAATGGGAGAAAACATTTTCAAATCATAGATAAGTAACTTGTATCAATAATATACAAAGAACTCTTACAACTCAACAATAAAAAGATAAATAGCCCAATTAAGGAGTAGGCAAAGGATTTGAATAGACATTTCTCCAAAAAAATTTAAATTGCCAATAATCACATGTAAATATGCTGAACATTGTTAGTAGTTAGGAAAATCCAAATCAAAGCTACAATGAGAAATCATCTCAAACTCACAAGGACATCTAAAATTTTAAGAAGACAATAAAAAGTTTTCAAAAGGCTTTAAAAAATTGGAAACTTCACACAATTCTGGTGGGATTGTAAAGTGGCATAGCTACCTTTAAAATCAGGTGGGCAGTTCCTGAAAATGTTAATCATAGAGTTAACATATGACCTAGCAAGATCATTCTTAGGTATATATCTAAAGGAACTAAAAATTTACACCCACACAAAAACTTATACACAAATGTTCATAGAAGCATTACTCATAATAGTAAAAAAGTGGAAATAATCCAAATGTCCATCACCCGATAAGTGGATAAATACAATGTAGGATGTGTGTGTGTGTGTGTGTGTGTGTGTAGGTGAGGGCATGAGTGTGTGTGAGGAATAAAGTACTGAGTTATGCTACAATATGAATGAACCTCGACAGCATTATAGTAAATAAAAGAAATCAGACACAAAGGCAACATTTTATATGATTCCATTTATAAAATGTTCAGAATAGGCAAGTCCATAGAGAGAGAAAGTAGATTAGTGGTTGCCGGCGGGGGGGGGGGGGCAAAGAATGGGGAGTGACTGCTGATGAGTAGGGTCTCTTTTGGGGGTGATGAAATGTTTTAAACTTAGATGGTGGTGATGGTTGCACAACTCTGAATATTCTAAAACCCAGGGAATTATATACTTTAAAAGGGTGAATTTTATGGCATGTGAATTATATCTCAATAATGCTGCTATAAAAATATGCAAGAAAGAGACTGTAGGGAATGTAGAAAAATGGAAACAGCTGACTTGCTAGAAATGGTGAGATGGAAGGTGGTTTTGTTTCTTTTCCTGTTAGTGTTGTATTAATGCTGTTTGTTAATTTGTCAAATAGAGAGAAGGGAGGGAGGGAGGGAGGGAGGGAGGGAGGGAGAGGGAGAGAGAGAGAGAGAGAGAGAGAGAGAGAGAGAGAGAGAGACAGAGACAGAGACAGAGACAGAGACAGAGAGACAGAGAGAGGTGCACCAGCGAGCCCCTGGGTCTCAATTTCCTTTTTCCAGAAGTTGAAATAATATCAACCCTCCAGAGCTGCTGTGAGGATTATATGAGGCCTTCCCTACCCAGAGCAGATACATAGTGGGTACCCATAGTGCTCATTTTCCTTTGCATTCATTTATTTATTTAAATAATTATGGAGCATTGGTTACATACTGGGGGTATAGATGACCAAGGTTAGATGGTGTTCTTCAATATACTGAGTTCAGAGAAGACTCATAACTTAGTAAAAGTAGTTCATCGCGAAGGATAATAGTAATGGTACTACTAATAGCTGTTGGATATGTGATGTGCATAGTCCAAATAAGTTTGTGAACTTAGGATGGGAGATATTGGTGAAGAGGCCAGACCATGAAATTAAAACTAGCTGAAGAAAGACGGCCCATATCCACAAATCCTTACATTGGCACATGATTTCACATGATTATCATGTGTGATTCCTGGAGAATGTTAGCCATGAAAGTATCATTACACTGCTTCATAAATGAAGAGACTAATCTTGGAGAGGTCAAGAGAGTATTTGGCTTGATAAAGCCAGCTCCTAGGGCGGAACTCCTTCCACTGTGACACAGCTGCCTCTTCTGGGCTATTTTCACTACATCTACTAGGAAGGAAGATGGTGAAGAGGTGAAACAACAGAAAATGTACAGGAGTTTTCCCCCAGTCTCGGCTGGCAGGAGGTATTAAGTGTGTAACCTATTCCCCCTTGGGGTCCAGTGAGAAAGCATGCCAGATGGAAACCTCAGAACCCATTTGGCCCTTGATCATCCAACAAATATTTAACTCATTACTTGAAGGAATGCTCATGTTCTGTAGATCATCAATGTCTAGTAAATGCTTCTCCAGTGAGCTCACTAAGCCAGGCGTTAAGAGTGGAAATCATGACATCACTTAGAGAGCACCCACATTCTACTATTGCTCCTCCAGCAGCTGGGTGCTTGCTGTATTAAAATGGACATTATTTACATTGACACTGAGGTAACACTGAGGACCTGAGAGGACAAGTGACCTACCTACCCAAGGTCACATGGAAAATCTGTAGCAGAGAAAGGGGTGAAGACTCAAATTGGCTTCTCTTTCCACTCACCATGAGACTTCTAAATTCCATCCTATGCAGATAAGTCATGGTATCAAGGGCAGGGGGCAGAATCAACAGAGTTTAGAAGTTACACAATGCCAGGGATCTGCAGGCCAATGTCTACTACTTAAACAACACTAAGAAAGCAAAACTAAACAAAGGGCACAAGCCCAAATCACCAGGGCACTGGGTTTAATTTGTATCTCCATGGGCTTAGCTTGGTATCTAGCACAGAACTGGCCTCAATGGGTCCTATTTGATAATAGCCTTACTGATCTTTGGTTTTGATGGACACTGCCCTCAGATAAAAGAAAGAGACTCCCTTTTACCAAACACATTTTCCTGGAAGGTGGAAGATGACATATCAGAGTACAGGCATTCTGCCCAAGACCTGGTGGGTCCCAAGTGATACTGCCAAGCCTGGTATCTGGCCAACTATACTGACCACAGCCTCATTTATCAAGAGCCACAACCAATCAATTACTTGGCTTCAGCATTTGCTTCAACACACTGGCTCTGACAGCCAGGGGTTTGTGATCCCAAAGGCTCCTCACCAGTGGAGCATCTCCAGATCTGAATGAAACTGAGAGCTGTAGTCTCCATGGCCAGACTGAGCCCAGAATTCTATGACGCCCTGTGCAGGGAGAGTAGCAGAAGGGTCTCTGACCCTTCCCTCTGCAGATTCCCAATGAACTGTTGGGTTCACAACCAAAGTTTGTAGAATTATCAGACAGCCAAGACTCAATAAGGACAACCATCAGGAGATCACTCCAGAAGATATCTCAAAGGTATAGGAGAAAGGACACAGACTTAGGGAACCACAGACCTAAGATACAACCTGGTTCAGTCTCTTGCAAGATGCCTCATCTTCAGAAAGTGTCTTAACCTCTCTGAGCTGTGATTTCTTCATTGGTTAATATGCATGTGGCATCATTAGGAAGGCTAAGGTAGCTAATCAGATGGACAGGTTTATCATTGTGTTGGAGATTGGTGATGGTTGACATAAGAATGAATGGGTCACATGACAAGAGAATGTGTCAAAAAAAAAAAAAGAAAAAAAATGAATTGGGAAGAAAACCACATTTAGTAGGCAAGAGGAAAACAAGTCAGTGTTCAAACGGAAAGTGGTCAGAGGGCATAATGAGGAAAATATAAGAAAATCAAATTTTCCAGTAGACACGTCAGGGAAATTGTCTAAGGTCTGACAACTGTTCAATCTTGAAAGCTCAATCATAATACCAAAGACCTATTATTACACCATCAATAAATGTCTCCTAGAGATGAAGAGGGCAAAAGTAGCAAATGGGTTCCTTATCATGAGTGAATTCCAGACGATTGATAGCATTTATGCAGACCGCTGTATTTGAAAAGGTTCCAGGACCCGTCTGCATGCAGTGGTAAAGAGAGCTGTTTTAATTGGAGGTGTCTGCAGCCTCCTGGGCCACTGCACTGGATACTGTCACGTTACATCCAGATGCCCCTTTGGGATGGAGGCACTCACTACACTTGTGATACTACTGCTGTTGGCTGCTGGCAACTCTCAGCTGATTCCTCTCCAGGAATGGCCCTCAGCCCAAGAGAGCTGTCACCTGTGGGCAGTTCACAGCTGCCACCAGTGTGGGCAGCAAGGCCAGCTGCTCTGACTTGGAGTGAGGTGTGTGAAGGGCCATCACAGCTCCAGAGTTTCAGGGGGCTCAGCTGGACTCCATCCTATTCCCCATCCTGCTTCCCCTGCTCCCTTGCAGGTATTCATCCTAAGAGTGCACCCGGTAAACTTTCTGCATGCAAATCTCTGTCCCAGAGTCCAGTCCCAGGAAACTCAATCTGATGTATCATGTATTTGCCTTTCTTCCACAAACTACACCTTTCTCTGCCTAGCTAATAGCCTGCAATCTGTGTTTACTTTCTCCCCAACAAAAACTCACCATTAGCCAATAAGAACAACACATAATCTGCCATCTTCCTTTTTCTCTTGGTGGAAAGGAAACTTAAAGGTTAATTCTTGCTCCTCCCTTCTCCTTTGCCTATAGCAGAGGTAAATGTTTGTGTTAGGCTTGAAGACCCTCTAATGTATATGCTGGATTGCCTCCAATCCTCTCATTTTCACTCTTCCCCCTACCCTTGAATTCTAAAAGAGATAGATAGCCTTATCCACACTCACTTTTTGGAATCACTATAGATCAAAGGTGCCAGCAGGAGGAGGTACAATATATGCTAATGACATACATTGGTGTGATGCTTTCAACTTATATGAATGCATTATAGACACAGCAACCCTTTAAGATTATTGTCATTTCTTTTGAACAAAATGCACAGAGTGGTTAAATAATTTCCCAAATCACATAGCAAACTTCTTGCAGAACCTAGACTGCAATCTGGGTTTCTGGACCCCAGTCACACAAATATGTGCCAGCCACAGGTATAAGTTGCCTAGCTGACCTCTGCTGCTCTCTCAGGGTCAGTGCGGGATTTCTAGAGGACACTAAAACATTGAACTTAGCTCAGAGGGCTTCCCTACTCCTTCCCTGTTTTGTACCATTTTGGGACCGTGGGTTCTTGGTAGTGTTTGGACCCTGCCCTGAGCACTGAAGAGCATTGTGGAATGCAGAAGGTCTAACAGGACTGACCCAATCCCTGCTATAGGCTGGATAAGTGGCCATCTTGCTCCTGTTTGGTCCATTCCATAGAAGAGGAGCTCACTACCTAGAAGGCTGCTTATCCTGTTGTACCCTCATCTATCCAATTAAAAAGTACTAAAAAGGAAAGCTGTGACATTTAAATGAAAGGACAGGTACAAAGCACACCGTAGGCACTCAGTGAATGGAAGATTTTTTTTTTTCTATTTCTGTTAAAGAAAGAACAAGCAGAGAGAATTTGCCTCTTAGGGAGAGCATGCTCAGTTCCAGCTGCTGACCCAAGTGTGTTCCTGGGGAATTGCTTGGTCTTTATAGAGCCCTGAGATAGAGCTGAAAAATTACAGAGGCTTGGAGTGTGGGCTCTGAGGCGCATCATCTCGATTGGAGGCCTGGTTCTGCCATTTGGTTATATGACCTTAGAACATTCACCCAGTCATTCTGCCTTTATTTTGTAATCTATAGGATATGGGGAGAACAAGTGATATATTTTAGAAGAGAGTGTCATCTAAATGCTTAAAATTCCATTAGGCGCATGGTAAATACTGAATGTCATTTTTTAATCATCATTCCCATTTTATAGACCAAGAAAGTCAGGCCAGGAGACCAAGCCATTTCCCTGGGTCAAACAGCTAACTAAGGAGCGGAGCCTGGACACCTATGCTGCTCTGTCTGAGAACCGAGTGTATTCACTTTCTTTTACGTAACATCTCTTCTGCCATTCCTTTTGCCTTTTTTTTAAGGAAAGGGAATGGGGGATGCTCATATGGAATGCTGCCAGAGAGGCTGGCACATCCTGCTCATTTGAGAGAGCTGTTTGTTCCTAACTGCATAGCTGAATGAGCCTGGGACTCACATTCTCAGGCAGGAGATAAAGCGTGGTGTTACCTGCTGGCTAAAGAGACACGCAGGGGCTGGACCAGCAAAGACAGACTCCAGCCCCCAGATCTGCCACAGCAACAAAGCCAGGGCTCTTACTTTTGATGGGGGGACAGGAGGGATAGACAAGTCACCAAGCCCCCTGTGGCTGTGTGGATTGGTGACTTGCAAGTGACTCTGTGGCCCAGGGATGGAGCGAGAAGCACAGCGAGCACTTCTCAGAAACAGCACAACTCTTGCGATTCTGTTCAGCAATGGCTTGAAGGCTTCTCATTGCACGATGGGAGCACGTTAGGATGCAGCAGGTGTGGGCCAGTGCCTGTGGCTCTGCAGGAAGGAAGGCTTGCAAGGAGGAGTAAGATTCAAAATGTAACAACTGAAACATGCAAGCAGTGACCGGTTACAATAGCCACACTGCCACTAGACTGGGTATCAGCTGCAAACAAACAGCATGGTAACATTGCCTGACATTTGCCCTGGCGACAAGGAAGCCCAGTGTGCACATGGGGGAGAAGAACAGAGAATAGTCTTCTTATTTCTATCTCATATGGAAGTCCCAGAGAGGATTCCCTAGCTTCCCCTTTCCCTACCCCAAGCTCTGCAGAACATGGTTCAAAAGCCACTGGCCTGCAGGAGACAGTGGTCCAGCATCAAAACTTAGTATCACCCCTTCCTTTAGTGCATAGGGTGGGCCTCCAAAAGAGCAAAGCCCTGGTTTTACCCAAAGATACATCTGCAAGGCTCCAACTGACACACCACCATGCAGTCACTCTGCTTACCTTTTCCTCTACTAAAAAGTGCTCATTTGTGACCTCCCAGGGCAGGTGCTCTTGTTCCAGATTTATAGATGAAGGAACCAGCATGCCTCACTGCAGTCCTCAACCTTGGAATGTGGCCTGAATTCATGCAAAAGAAGCCCTGGCCCCATCAGGAATTGCTTTGGAATCTTTGTTCTGTCCAGGTACCCTCTGGAGCCACTCTTTCCCAGCTCAATTTGCTCCTCTGTTGTTACTTAACTGTCTCAAAAAAGCACATGCTCCTGCTACCTTTTGGACAAAGTCACAAGGGGTCAATTATTTGCGTCAACAAAGCCAGAGTACCATTTCTTTGACTTGCATAAGAGGAAGCTCCATGTGATGAAACAAGTCATTTGTCCATGAGGTCTTGTGGGAAGGAACTGTAAGGGAAGCCCTCCCCTGGGGCAATGCACCAAGACCTTCCTTTCAAGAATCTGCAGAGAAAGCCTACAGAATAAGAGATTCTTCACCACTTACCCATCAGACAAAAGTCTAATATCTAAAATATACAAAGAACTCAAAAAGATTAACACTAAAAATAAACAAATAATCCAATTAAAAGTGGGAAACAGAACTAAACAGAGTCTTTTCAAAGGAAGAAGTACAAATGGCCAATAAATATGTGAAAAAAAATGCTCAACATCTTTAGTCGTCGGGGAAATGCAAATTAAAACTACACTAAGATTCTATCCAATTCCAGTAAGAATGGCGATCATCAAAACCACAAATAATAATAAATGTTGACAAGGTTGTGGGGAAATAGAAATCCTATTACACTGTTGGTGGGACTGCAAACTAGTATAGCTGCTATGGAGATCAGTGTGGAGGTTTTTCAGAAGACTGGGAATGGAACTACCATGTGACCCAGTGATAGTGCTCCTGGGCTTCTTCCCAAAGGAAATGAAATCAGAATATTTTAATAATACTTGCATATCCATGTATAGCAGCACAATTTACAATAACTAAATTATGGAACCAGCCTAGGTATCCATCAACAGATGAATAGACCACAAAACTTTGGCATATATACACAATGGAATTTTACTCAGCCATAAAGAAGAACAAAATCTTGCCTTTGCAGGAAAGTGGATGGAGCTCGAGGATATCATACTGAGTATAGCCAGTTTCAAAAAAATGAGTAGATGTATGTTTTCTCTAATATGTTGAAGCTAGAGAGATAGTAAGAAATATGAGCAACATCAGATAGACAAGCAGAGACTTCAGAGGAGTGAGTGAGGGACATCAGGGATGGGAGATGAAGTCATAATGAGTTCAATAGTAGAAATAATGCTATGAATGTATACAAAGCTACCAATTCCAATATGTGGGGAGGGGGAGGGAGGGGAGAGAATCTGGTGGGGAGGACACCAAGAACTATATGCATGCATCTGTCTGATGCTCTACACCCCAATATGATGTAAAATTTACAATACATAAAAAAAAGATAAAAACCAAAAAGACCTTCCTTTCCCCTTCACTCTGCCTCACTCACCCATGAGTTTGCTATACGGACTTGCCAAACCCAAGAAATATCCCAGAGAATGCCGCAGAAACACTTCCCCACTGTTCTCCACTGAACTCAAAAGATTGTACCTCTTGATATTGACCTTGCCCCCCATGAGTATCTTACAAATCCAATCTACTACCCAGCCTTTTCTCATTAACTTTATTAGCAGCTCTTCATTCTTTCTTATATGTCGCTGGCTTCTCAGCCTTCACCAGCTTCATCCCTTCTCCATGGAAACCTCACACAGACCAAGGTTAGCAGGCACTGGATTTGAGTGGCAGCTTCACAGGAATTTACCAAAGGAACAGTGGCATCAGCTATGGCTATAAAGTACGTGGGGACACCTGGGGAAACCAGTGCATCTAGATGAGATAGGACACTCACTGAGCATCAGCCTTACGTCAGTCAGCCCGGATCCCCTCCTTACTCCCAGCTTGGCCACTACCCAGCTGTGCAACCCTGTAGTGTGACTCCAAAGTCTTCCAGCCCTTTAGTATAAAATGGTTATAATCATAGTATCTATCTTATAGGGGTGCTGTAAAAACTAAACAAAATAATATGATCATGCATTGCATAAGGATGTTTCTGTCCATGGCAGACTGCATATATGACAAAGATGAAAAATTCATATTACCTAGAGACGTAGTCGTCACCATATCCTAGCATGACCATGTGTTTATGGTGATGCTGGTGCAAACAAACCTACTGCATTGACAGTCATCATATAATAGTGTGGCACATACAGTCACATACAGTACGTAATACTTGATCATGATAATAAAAAACTCCATTACTGGTTTATGTATTTATTATACCATATTTTTATCATGAGTTTAAAGTGTAATGCTTATGCTTATAAAAAAAAAAGCTTGCTGTAAAACAGCATGCTATGTTATGCTAGCAGCAGCCTCATGCATCTCCTGCCTACTGTGTCCTTTGATTGCATCAACAGACCACACGGACCTGGACCATCTAGGTTTGTGTAAATACATGCTGACACATTCACGCAATGATGATATCACTTAACTTCACAGTTCTCAGGACTCATCCCATTCTTAAGTGATGCAAAGCTGTATATCTAAAGCATTTAGCACAAAGCCTAGCACATCGTCAATAATTTACACATTATTAATACTGTTAACCATTCAAACACTTATCGATCAATTTCTATAAGTCCTGTATCCTGTGAGGGCCTGGGGCTTCCAGTTTCTACCCTCAAGAACTCCATGGCCTAGTGGAAGAGAATCGCAGAAGAACCAATAGTTCAAATGCAGCATGGTAAAGCCTTTGTTATTATTTTTAGAAGAACTATCACTAACAAATGACAACTGTTTCTTGCTAGCCATTGTGTGCTACATGCTTTATATAAGTCAAATGAATGATCCTACTAGTCAAAACATCTGAGTTCAAATCCCAGCATTATCACTAAATAAATAGGTAATCCTGGGCATGCTAATTAACATCTTTGAAACTTAGTTATCTTGCAAAAGGATACAAGTTAGAAAATGATAAATACATGTCACTAAAGTATCTTGCATATAGTAGATACTTAATAAATGTCTAGTGACCAGAGAGGTTGAATAATCATTGAAAGCAGTGACTAAGAGCATATGGAAGGCTGTTATTGGGTGGTTACTATCTCCCATCCCTGGAGGATCTGTCTGGGAGGTCTGGAGGCAGGCAACAGGTTTAGCTGGAGTATGTGGCAGGATTGATGTTCGATGGCTTTTCTGATTTGGAGCCAATTCTGAGCCAATGACAAGAACCATAGATGACACTAGAATATAGTTGCTGCCAAGAACCAGGCAGCATGTTCCAAACAGGGCAGGTCCTTCAAGACCAAGGTGGATAAAGGACGTAGGAGTATAAGGGGAAAAGGACGTCATGCCTTAGAGATGCTGAATGCTCTGGGTTCCCCTGGGCATCCCCAAGCATGTGCCCCCCAGCCCCAGCCCCACATCTTGGCCAGGATGGCTGATGCTGGCTCTGGGCCAGGCCTTCAGGCGCTGGCAGTAGACAAGTCACATCACATTTCACATCACATTTCTCTTTGTCCCAGTTTCCTTATCTGTCCAATCAAGAGAGTAATTCTAGTCCTGCCTTTAATGCCGTGTTGCTGAGAGAATCAGAGGTAAAAGTACCTTGAGAAATCTACAGTACTACAAAAATAATGCATTATCATTACTGACATCATCAGTATTGCTATTTCTGCAATGGAAACTACTGACAATAGCTATTAGGCATCATTTCAGGGGTACCTTAAGGCTTATCACTAATCCTCCCTACCACCTATTACCTAAAACACAAAGAAACAGAGACTGAAAGAGACAGGGCTATAGCTAGCATGCTTATTGCCTCTGTGTGAATTTGGGGAAGATACCTCTCCCCCTGAGCAGATGGAACTGCTTTGGGTCATGGGTTGGCAAGTGGAATGAATGCAGATTGGTGTTTGGTTCCCACTGACCACTGATGAGGTAGCAATATACAGGACATACCCTAATAATGGGTTATGGTGACCTGAGGAAAAAGTCAAGTAGATTGGTTCTATAAAAGACCAATCAAGGACTCAAATGCTGGCCTGTTAGAGCATACATGTGAGAGTCCCAGGTGGGCAATTGGCTATCGAGAGCCAGCAGCCTCTGTGTAGACCACAGACACTGGCTGCCCTTCTTACATCCTCAGCCCCTTGGAGGCCACTGTGGAGAGGACCAGGAATGATGTAGTCAAGCTGGACACAGTGGAGCATACCTGTAATCTGTAATCTCACTATTTGAGTGGCTGAGACAAAAGGATCATAGGTTCAAGGCCAGCTTCAGCAACTTAGGGAGATCCCGTTTCAAAGTAAAAAATAAAATAAGGGTGGAGATGTAGCTTGGAGGTAGAATGCTTCCGAATTCAATCCCCAGTACAACAAACAAACAAACAGAGCAAAACAAAAACCAAACAAACAAGAAGCACAAGCAAAAAGCAACAAAACCACAAGAATGATACAGAAATGCACACCTCAGGCAGTGTGTTTCCACTGGGAAAGAGCCTGCAAATGAGAACGCACCAGCCCCAGAGCTGAGCCAATGCACAGAGAGGAACAAAACTGCACAAACCTAGGCTTGTTTACAGGAATGAACATTCTTGTAGCGCAGCCTGATAAGTGTGTTGCTAAGCCTGCCTTGTTTCCTGTTACACAGCACCTGGCTCTTGGCTTGAGAAAGATAATCACTCTGGGAACCGCTCTGCTCAGGAGACCTGGTGGAATTCTTGTAGGCAGGGCAAAACTTGCCTTTCAACAGGGCTTCACCTCTTCCCTCGTCAGACAAGGGGAAACCTGAACCATGAAGGAAAGGGTTTACACACACGGTCCTGCCAGCTGTCTGTGGCACAAGTGACCCCCAAGGAAAGGAAGGAGCCCTGAAACTCCCAGCTCAGAGTACCCCTGAACAAAGACCTTAAAGTTTCCTGCTGGGACAACAGGAGACACAGGAACTTTCGTTCCAGGTGCACTGTAACTATCATCTGTCAGTCCCAACCCTGATCCCATCCTTGCCCAGCTCCAAACAGAGAGATCACAGTGCTGCGATGGGAGTGACAGAGGATAGGAAGGGAAAGGGTCTTATAGAGATCAATACAAATAGCAGGCATTCTTATCTGACCCCCAAAGAAGAAGGCAATGGAGAGCTGGGTGATCCCAGCCAGGATGGAAGAATGGTTGGCCTCTTCAGTCATCAAAGAGTTTAATGAGTCTTATAAAAAGCTTATTTTGGAGTCCCATTGAAAATTATACCTGTGTCTTTCCTTCCTTCCTTCCTTCCTTCCTTCCTTCCTTCCTTCCTTCCTTCCTTCCTTCCTTCCTTCCTTCCTTCCTTCCTTCCTTCTCTTTTTCTTCCTCCCTCCCTCCCTCCCTCCCTCCTTCCCTCCCCTCCTTTTTTTTTAAAATAAGAATTACTTCCTAGGGATCACAAACACACCATATTCAAACTCACAATCCTTACCAATTCTGCCTATCTTTCACATTCCACATACCACAGGTACAAACACCTCAAGGATGGCCATCAGTCACCTTGCACACACACATGCTGTAAAGCAGAAAAAGCAGGGCTGGTCCCAGAGGTTATCCATGCACCCTTTGAAATTCCAGACTTTGAGGGAATCTAAGAGCTTCCTCCTTAGGAGATGTCCCCCACATAAACAAACAGTATAGCCTCTGATCCCTGTATCACTCTCTGCGCTGTGCCTGAGGCAAGACAGCTCCACCGAGGCAGAAGCCACCAGCTTGCTTTACTCCGGATCGGTAAGCTTTGGTGGGAAGCAGCAGCCGCCTTCAGCAGGGTCACTGCACAAGAAGGGGACTGAGTCCCCTGACCATGGCAGATTCTCTCTGATATGCTAAATCCCGGCCACATGGAGGAGGCAGCTCTTACACCTTACAGATTTCCCTCTGGTTATTAGCCTTGCTATACATAGCCTTTGGCTGCCTTCACTTCCAGGAAGGGAAGGCATTGCTTTCTGCAACAACCAGCTAGACAAGGAAAGAACACGGGGCTATGGGAAAGTCACAGAACGCCCACAAACTCTAGCCCCCAAAGCAGATGTTAGGAATGCTTATGATGAGATAATGATGAGGAAAGGAGGAGTTCATAAATGGGGCCATGAGCTCCTCACTGGCAAAGCCTATGCGTATGTAGCTTGCCGTCCCCAGTGCCTGGCACAAAGGCTAGCCCCAAATATTCTGAGGAAGAACAGTTTGAAAGAATGAATGCAAAATGAATTCCTGGGTGAAGTGGCTTGCCTAAGGTCACAAATCAGTTCTGCTTCTATTAAACAGTCCAGTTTATTGAAGGGGCAGTGAATGAGCTTCACACCTGCCACGGCAGGGGCCAGGAAAGCCCCGACCCAGTCCAGACATTGCCTAAGAGGTCCTCACAAACTTGCCTGTAAACGTTCCAACTCCAGGATGGGAACAGACAGAAACCAACACGCACATGATACCTAGATGCCTCACACTGACTCATCTTATTTCTTTCTTTGAACTGTATAAAACAGAAAAGTCACAAGACTGGGGCCAGTGGGTCTGGCAGAGGTTAGGTCATGGAGACTAGACTTAGATCTTGTTTCAGGCTCGCTTTCAGCATCACTTACCTACTGACCAAGTGTCCGAGAGATCACTAGCCCTCTCTGATTCTCAGTTTTTCCATCTGCAAAACAAGAAGACAATCAAAATTAATCCCTTGAGTTCTCTGAACTAAAATGCATCACTGGTTTAATACCTAATATTGGCTATCAACTACCCATGATCCCATGTAACAGAGGAAATTGCTAATAGTCAGAGGTTGCAAGGGAACTATTCAGAAAATGAAGTGTGATAATAAAAAATTAACCATGATAATTAATAGTTCTGTGTCAAGCATTGTGGAAAATTCAGCCTTTCAAACATTTGGGGACTTATTTTTATTTTTCATAGATGTCAACATTCAAAAGACCATTAAGAACACCAGAAAAGCTGGGCATTATGGCACATGCCTATATTCCCAGTACTTGAGAGGCTAAGACAGGATTGAAGGTTTCAGGACAGCCTCAGCCACTTAGTGAGACTTTCAGCAACCTAGAGAGACTCTTCTTCAAAACAAAAAGTAAAAATTGGGGCTGGGGATGTAGCTCAGAAGTAGAATGCCTCTATGTTCAATCTTCAGTACCACAAAAAGAAATTAAAGAAAAATAAAAAATACCAGGAGAAATAAAGCAAAGTGCTACTACCTCAACATACTCACTTTCAACATTTGGGATATCTTCCCAATCTTTCTTTTCTTCTATACATATAGTTTAACATATTTCAGAACAGGGGCTGTAGAGGTATGAATTTTGTTTTTTCTGTGTGGTACTAGGGATTGAACCCAGGGGCATTTTACCTCCAAGCTACACCCCTAGCCCTATTTTATTCTTATTTTTGAAACAGGGTCTCATTAGGTTGATGAGAGCCTCACTAAGTTGCTGAGGCTGTCCTCAAACTTGCAATCCTCAGGTCTCAGCTTCCCAAGTACTAGGATTACAGACATGTGTCACCAAGCCTGGCTTGGAAAATTTTGAAGTACCTGGCAGATCATGATTCTCCTCTCTTGTCTCTAGTATTAGCCCAGAACTATTGCCCTTGTTACATTATTTCATTTTCACTTCCTGAAGCACTTTGCAGGCCTGTTGTCTGGTCTGTGGCCCTCACTGTCTACACCTGAGCCCAACAGAGTGAAGAGACAGGTCTTCCCCCAATCTGGGATCTGCCACCTCAACTGAAAAATAAGGAAACCAGACTCGCCCATCATAGATATCTCTTTTAACTTAAATAGAAGAGGCTATGGACAGAAAAGAAAAGGAAGCTCGCATATTTGAGCCCCTACTATGTGACAGCTATGAGCTGATAATATCTACAGACATTATCTCATGATCCTCATAACCACCCTGCAGCTGAGAAGACTGAAGCTCAGTACAGCTCAGCAATGCACCCAAGACCTACTGCAGCAATGTGGGCTCCAGCTTCACAAGTTTTGCAACATCCCAGTGTCAATTCCACTATTACTTACTTTTTTTTTTTTCAAATCAATTCACATTTTTTTTGTTTAACTTTATTTTTATTTTTAAGGTATTTTTTAAGTTTCTACAGCTCTTTATTTTTGTCTCTTCTTTCTGTGGCCCAATGAAAGGTAACTAAGATGCAGCTAAGATGGATTCCACAATTGCAAAAGGGATACTAACAATCTAAAGGAGCTTGTTCTTGTGGTCATTCTACAAACAATTATCTATGAAGTCACAGATTTGAGATGCTGTTTAGATTTTTTTCTAATATTCATTAAGATAAATAACTATGTATTTATTTATGTTTGTTTGTGTGGTACTGGGGATTGAACCCAGGGGCATTCTACAACTGAGCCACACTCCTAACTCTATTTTATTTTTATTTTGAAATAGTCTTGCTAAGTTATCATTCACTGACCTTGAATCTGTGATCCTCCTTTCTCAGCCTCTGAAGTACTGACTCTTGAATTTTTTTTTTTTTTTTTTTTTTTTTTTGCAGTACTGGAGACTGAATCCAGGGGCATTCTAGCCCCGAGCTATACCCCCAGTCCTATTTTTTATTATTTATTTTGAAACAGAGTCTCTCTAACTTGCGGAGGGCCTCACTAAGTAGCTGAGGCTGGGTGAGACGGGAGGATCCGGGTTTACAGCTCGGATCATCTGGTCTCAGCCTCCCAACTACTGGGATTACAAGTGTGTGCCACCATGCCTGTCTCTGACTCTTGAAATTTAAAATGCTGATCCGTGTACCCCCCTCCCAGCAGGCATCCATTCTATACTCTGAGGAGGCTGGTGCAAGGTCCCTCACCTTAGCACTTAAGTCTGTCATATTGCAAAGCTGCAACAACCCAAAACACCTTATACTTGGTTCCATTAAAAAAAAAAAAAGTGTCCAAGGTCATATAGCTAATAACAGAGGGAACCATGACTTGTCACCTCTAGCCTAGGGATCCTGAGTATATTCAGTTTCTCCCATAACTCTCCTCAAACCCCAAATGTGGGTTTCTTTGGCATCTGGCCACTAATTAAGTTCAATTTCCAAATCAAGTCAGAGTCATCCTGTTCTGTTACATTGTCAGCTTTTCCATGAAGGGACTAGATTGTATCAATACCTATTTAAGTTCTTCAAAGGGCACTTTGGTAAAAAGCTGCATAATTCCTGAAACCAAGTTGAAAAAAAAAATGTGAAGTGAAAGTGATTCTTTATTCAAAGATGCAAGATAGTAACCAAGGAAATAGAAAGGGCTGGCAACATAATACCCAGGAAGGAGAAGGCCACTGCAAATGAGTGCAGGATCCCACTGTCAGGGGAGGCAAGTGACTGGCAAAGTGACTGCCGGACACCGATGGGCGCTGCTGTGTGGGGGCCTCTCTAGAGCGCTAACCTCCACTTCCTGTCCTGTGGTTTAAAATTAATTGGTATGAATGGTTTATGATCAGGGTGCAAACAAGCTAAAAGGCCTGTCGAGAAGTGGCATAGACTTTCTTCATATAGAGTTCCTTATTTCCGTATTGAAGATGAGCTAAAAGATGGGCAGAAACAAGAAGACAACAGAGCCTGATCCTTTACTCCCAACTCAGTGACACCTCTTCCAGGAAGCCTTCCCACCTATCTGAGTTAGAATTAGTCATTCATCTATGACAGTCACTGTTACATTGCAGATATATATTGTTTTCTTTCTTTTACACAACTTTTTCTGTTTATCCAAATACACTAAATACAATGAAAACTTACCTGCCACTATTAGATATATTTCCCTCTTAACCTTTTTGTAGGAATACTCACACAGACATTCACTTAATTCACAACCACATACTCTACAAAATGGAATCATACTATACACACGAATTTTAATCTTTTTTTTCCTCTGGCACCAGACTGAACCAAGGGCCCTGTGCATGCTAGGTAAGCACTCTGCCACTGAGCTACATCACCAACCCTTTTTATTTTGTTTTGAGACAGGGTCTTGCTAAGTTGCCCAGATTGGCCTCAAACTTTCCATCCGTCCTCCAGCCTCAGTTTCCCAAGTATCTGGAATTATAGGAATGTACCACTGTACCTGGCTTAATCTATTTTTTTTAATTTAGTGGAATAGCATACTTATAAATGGATATATATATATATATGTAATTAATCCACCAGAGACAGATTATAGTTGGCTTCCAATTCTTCAGTAGTGTAAATGCTTTGATATTTTTGCATGTTTTTTTGATTATATATTTAGACTATATTGCTTAACATTTTAAAAAATTGATAACTGCCTCCACAAAAGATTACCTCACTTTCAATTTGTACCAGCAGTATATGAGCATCCCAATTTTTCTTGTTTTCATCAGTATTAGGCATTTGCAGGCTTTTTATCTCTGTCAATATGATAGGTAAATGGTACCTTGTTACTTTAATTTGTGTCTCTTGAATATAGTTAAACATCTTTTTCTAAATTTCTTGGCAATTGCACTTCTTTTGGGAATTGCATGTTCTCTGTCCTTAAGCCATTTCAAGGTAAGGTGTTTATCTCTTTCTTGTTGGTACAAAGGAATTTGCCATTTGTCCTTTGCCTTATTATTATTTTCTTACAGGATGTTCAACCACAGAAAGGGCACCACTGTCTACTAATTACTTCCACCAGAACTCTGGGCCCCCTGTCTTGACACCTCCCTGCATGTCACTACCCACAGCCAATCAACCACTCAACCCTATCAATTCTACCTCCAAATATATCTTAAATCAGTTCATTTTTCTCCTTTTCTAGCTCCACAACGCTTACCCAAGCCACCATCATGTCTCACCTGGACTTCTGAAGTACCCTTCTATCTGCTCTCCCCACACCCTCTATTCCAATTTTCTCACTGTCAGAAATCATAGGGATTATTATTTTTAACACATTGCAAATTGGATCATTTCCCCTGCCCTAGACCTTTTGAAAGATTCCTATTCCACTGAAGATAAACCCTGAAGCCCTCAGGGTATCCCTCTGTCTTACGAGGCTGCTTCCATCACCTCTGAACTGTGGGTTCTGAACTACTGTGCGGCTTTTCCAATCTATTCTTCTCCCCCTTAGTGTCTATACTTGAGCTGCACTGGCTTCCTTTCAGATCCTCAAATGGGTCATGGCTCCTCTTCACTCAAGGTCCTGGGTGCTGCTCCCTCTGCCTGGAAGGTTGTTTGTTCTTCTCTTTGCCTGGTGAACCCAGGCTCCTTCTTCAGGCCTTTCTGCTTAAACACCACCTCCTCAGAGAAGCCCTGAGCCCCCAGTCTAAGTGAGTACCTCCTAGTGCATAGCCTTCATGGGACACAGAGTTGTGATGAAGCACTGCTTGGTGTGGCTCGTTTAATGAGCTCTCAATGGAGGCTCAGGCCCTTGCCCATGTTGAGGGGCACTGGAGAAGAGCAAACACTTGAGTGCTATCCTGGAGAAAACTGGCTTCATTTGAGAAGATAAGACCACGATGTGGTAAATAGTCTTGGTTGTGCCCGTGTCTGTAGCCTCATCCCTGGCTTACTCTCTAGTTGCTGCTTCAGGATTCCTTTTCTTTGAATATCCTGCTATCTGGAAAGTTTTTTTCCATCTAAAGATAGAAGGAAGAGTGACAGGGATACCGAATGGGGCTCAATATGTCTTGCTAAACATTGCTAAGAAGCACTGGAATCAGAGCCTGGGTTTGAGCCCTAACTCTATTACCTCCCGGCTGGTTGACCTTGGGCAGTGTTTTTAACTTCCCCAAGTCTATGTGTTTCATCTGATATGTGGAGATGGTAAAAGTTCCTACCTGTGGGGTTCCTGCAGGACCTCTGTGCCTATCACCTAGCAAAGGCTTGGCAAATATTGATGAATAATCATAATTGCTACTAGGGTAATCTGAGTTAACAATATAACTGTCTTTATGCCTTGCAATGTCTACTAATTACTTCCACCAGACTCCTGGGCTCTTGTCTTGATACCTCCTTGCATGTCACTACCCATGGCCAATTAACCACTCAATCCTACCTCCAAATATGCCTTAAATCAGCTTATTTCTCTCCCTATCTAGCTCCACAACACTTACCCAAGTCACCTGGATTTCTGAAGTACCCTTCTACCTGTCCCCCTGCCCCCACATCCTCTATTTCATATAATGTACAAATATTAACTCCTTTCACCCTCATAAGCGATTCTTTGAAGTAGGCCCTGTTCTTTTCCTTGTTTTGCTGATGGAAACTGGGGCACTGAAAGGCTGACAAAATTTCCCAAAGCCACACAATAAATGCTGGAGCCAGGATTTTAAGCCCAGCAGTCTGTCTTCAAAAGTCACACTCTAAAACAGGACTATTAATGATAATCATCATAATTTAATGAGTCACAAGAATGTTTAGTTAATAATAATTACTATTCATTCTTGTTAATGATGGTGGTTGGCCTGCGTGGGACCCCTGGCAGCTGGGGTGATGGGGATGAGGTTTTGGCCTGGTAGGGTGTTAGACCCAGCCAAGCTCACCAAGGTTCCAAAGAATCCTCCGGAGTACCAAAGATCAGAGTGGGAAACTGGAGCAGAATCCTAAAGCTGTGTGTTTGGCTAATATGTTAGGGTTTGGGATGGGTACTCTGTGCTGGAAAAAGGGGCACCTGAGCTTGCAGGCACCACCTGCCGGGAGGGCTGAGGCTTTGACTAGGTTCCCCACAGTATCCAGGCATACCCTTGGCTAGAGTGAGTCAAGGCCTGCCAGGGAAGGGCCCTCTGACTCAGAATGCAGGGCTGAGGAAGGCAGAAGCTGACGTCTCCTTTCTGGAAATCCCTGCTGCTCCTGCTCATTAGGTCCTGAGGACCCTGAGGCTCAGAAATGTTTCCTGAGCTCTGAGTATCTGCTTTTCTGATACAAAAGCTGATTTCAGGAAACTCTGTTGATGTAAGCTAAGCTGGTCGCATTGCCACCAGATGTCTGAGTGAGGACGAGTTCTCCCTGAGGACTATGGTCTGTAATTTCCAGCAGCAGCATCACTGGTGCTTGGATTGTTTTGTTCCCCTGGACGTCTGCTGCTGATTAGGTCCTCAAAACATGCTCGCTTTAGCTTTCTTCTGGATATTTCAGAGTCAAAGCGTTTGTCCTTTCTCATACCCTCTTGGTTAGATTTCATTTTGTGTGTGTTTTCAGGGTGGTATAAAGCAGTATAGGATGAGAAAATTGTGTACTCTAGCCACAAGACCTCAGCCCAACACCTAACAACCTACCATGGTCTGGCCAGACCAAAGGTGAAATCCTGATCCATTAACTGGTTTGCTAAACCCAGCCATGTCCTCCCTTGGGAACCCTTTTCTCAGCCGCCTCATCTGCAGGTGTTCCCAGGTGGGATTCTCTGCATCAAGTTGCTTTCAGACATAGTTTTCCGTGTCATATATCAAAGACAGCGGTTTTTATTAAGTACCTAAAATCATAGAATGCCTAATAATGATCCAAGATGCTGCATGATATTTTCACTCCTTTTCAATGAGGCCCACGGAACCGTATGAGAGAAAGCTTTTTTCATTTAAAGAAACCAAGTAAGTGAGCTCTTCCTGAAAGAGAACTGCTCTACCCAGCAACTTCACTTCTCTTCAACAGGTAACTGCCTGCTGCTTTCTGTGTCAGACCAGAACTGGAAGTGGTGTCTTGGAAGAGCATCAAGAACATGAGCCTGATGCATGTTCAAATCCCAGCTCCAACTCAAATGACTTGAGTGATGCTGAAAAAGCTACTTAACCCCTCTCAGCCTCAGCTTCCTTATCTGCAAAATAGGGATCCTTATCCCAACCTTTCAGGGATATTGTGAGAATTACATGGAATAACATTTCTCCAACATCTATTCAGGCCTGCAAATCAGTTTTGAAGATCCTTCGTTGCTTTTATATTTCTACTGATCTTAGTGGATAGGACATGCTCCTGCAGTATAGGGCACAATGTGATAGGATAGGGGACCCTCTAATCTGCAGTGACATCTACTGAGGAAGGTTAATTCTTATGGGATGAGAATGGGCACGTCAGGCTTAAGCAAGACTCACAAGCACAGTGTTTGCACAGCAAAATGGTCTGTGGCAGGGGGTATGAAATGTAGACCAGTTCTGAGAAGGGCAGCAGCTGAGGCCTGAAAGAAGTTGGGGAGGCTCTGGCAAAGGGATCTTCCATGGAATGGTTTTAAGCTGGACAAACACAGAGTCAGATTTGTCCTTGAGGTAGTCACTCACTTCAGTGAGGAGGGAGGCTGAGGCTGAGAGCCACAGCACCGTGTCTGATCCAGGCTCAGGGAGAGGGTCCCTAACGCTCTTCTCGGGTCACTAGTGCATTGACACAGCTCCTCATCATATCCTGGCTGGGTATCACAGTTACCAGACACTCTGGGCCTGGCTCATTTGAAGCTGCCCTGAAGAGGGTTCTTTCTGGCACTGACTACAAAACCCTCCCCCAGCCTGTTCTTTTCTGACTCAGGTGGTACAGGACATCTTCTGCAGCAGTCCTGGAACCCCTGTGCTGCCATTGCCTCCCTCAGAATCCTGTCCTGGAATAATGGCAGAGTGACTGAGATGGTGCTCCAGCCCCAACCAACCAAATCCAGTCAATGCACAATGCACTCAGCTAGTTAGTTTTGTGTGTAGAACCTGTGCCAGAGGGTAGTAGGACATTGCAAGACAAGTTCATAGGCACAAGAGATTTACAATGAAGGAGTCATGGTTGTCCTATAACCCAATGTTGAGTGCTGGGGTATGATCAAGATAGGACCATGCAATAGTGCTGTGGGGACAAAAGAGATGCTGCCCTGGAGTCTCCTTGGCAGGATAAGGAAAACTTCCTGGAAAAGGTGGCACTTCCCCAGGCCCTGGAGACTAAGAAGGTGCCAGACAGGGGCATGAGGGTGTCTTTCACTGGCAGAGCACTTGCCTAGCACATGTGAGGCAAACAATTTAAAAAGTAGAATGCACTGGGCAGTCAAAAAATGTGCAAAAGGCATTGCAGGCTGAAGAAATCTGTGTGCTAGGCTGGACCACAGAGATGACAAGGTGATGGCAGGGGACAAGGACAGAGAGATGGGCTGAGGGCACAGTGGGAGGAGCCTTGTGTCACTTTCTACACTAGCACAATGGTCACAAAAGAAAGAGTAAAGCAGTGATTTTTAGTAATACCTACTGTGTACCTGGTAATGTGAATGATGCTAACTCTATATGATTTCATTTAGTTTGAATTTTGTAAGTGTCTTGCAAGGCAGATACCATCACCATTTCCATCTTAGAAATAAAGAAAATAAGGCTCAGAGAGGTTCTATGGCCTGCCTGAGGCCATAGAAACAGGAGTGGAAGCCCCAGTCCAATGATTCTGTGCTGAACACGACCAAGTGCTGAAGACAGAGCTATGTGCATCTTTCCAACAACCAAACAAATTTAGACCACCACCACTACCTTGGTGGTGCACTCAGAATGTTATTTCATAAGGGGGAAAATGTAACAAATATATGCCTCTCTATAAAGTATCTTACGAGATGCCTGATGCTTAACTAAAATCAACCACTCCCATTGACTGCTCAGAATGTGCAAGGCGCTTCTGCTCCATTTGCAGTAATTGCTACAGCAACCTATAAAGTTAGGTTTTACACCTTCAGCTTTACAGTTGAGGACATGAAGCTTGAAGAGGCAATATGATGTGCCTCAATTGCAAAGGGGGACACAGGAATGAGAAGCACATGTCCTGGTGCTTGATCCCACAGGTTAATTTCAAACTCAACCCATCTATAGTTCAGTTCCCTCTTTCCCTCCAAATGGTCATCCTCTACTGGTCCCCATGTTGGTAAATAGTACCCTTTTCCACCAGTGGTACAAGATGAAACCCTAGGTCACCTTTAACCCCTTCCTTCTTTTCCCCTAGATCTAATTCATCACTACAGAGTCCTGCTGGTTCTGACTCCTCCAGCTCTCCCAGTTCTGTCCACTTCTCACCATCTCTGCCTCTACTCCACTAGTCCAAGCGACAGACATAGCTCACTTGAGCTTCTGCAATGTTCTCCCTGCCAGTCTCCCCCTATTTCATGCTCCTAGAGCATGTGAGCCCTGCCCAGCTTCATGCCCTTGTGACCTGACCCTGTGAATATCTCTACTTCCTCTCACTATTCTTTCCTTTCCTTCAACATCCCATTCTTTGTAAACTTAAGCTTCTGTTCTCTTCGTCTCAGCTTCCTCTCCTGCAAAACAACAAGAAGTGTGCAAGTCCTCAGATCTCTGGATCTGAGATTCCCCCACAAGGATCTGCTGGGAGGATTCAGGTTGGGGAGAATGGAAGCTGAGGTATGAGACCTAGAGATTGGAGCACCTCAGCAGATGCTCTTGCAGCACAGGAGACCTCAAGAAGGCTAAGGCTTGCAGGAGGGAGGGAACCTCTACCCTCTCTCCTCCCACCCCATCCCAAGCTTCTCTCACAGCTCAACTACCGACAGACTGGCAGATGCTGGTCTGATGTAACTGAGCACCAACCAGGCTGCATAAGGCCCAGGGAATTGCCTTGAAGCTGCTTCAGATGGAAACAGAGTGGGCTGGACTGCTGAAGGTGTGGCCTGGTACCCAGGGAACCTGGAACCTGGGAGTTGGACTGACCTGGGGGTCACTGGGGACAGGGTCTTAGCCTTTATGTCACATAAACCCCATTTGGCAATTTCTTGTACCTTATGGGCCCTGTATCAAAAGAATGTTTCTAAATACATAAAATGAAAATCAATAGGCTTACAAAGGAAATCAATTATAGTGAAATAGTTATCAAAATGTTAAAATGAGAAATTTGTGATTGTTATACTTTCATTTCTTTTTCAAGTCATAACAAGATCCAACGGCAGGTCTAATAACTATCATAACCTTGAGGTAGTGATGAGTGTAAATGATATTTTGAGGCATCTCCAATAACTATAATGGGATACAAAAATATCTGATTCTTCCTGGTAACAAAGTCCCAGAAACTGCTATACTATTGTGTTTTATTGCCTACATTTGCGATGGGAGAAAATGCTAACTTTCAGTTATTTTTTTCCCCAGCCACATGCTCACATTAAGAAGCTCTGATTTAGGGCATTAACCTTACTTTACAGAGAAGGAAACTGGAGCTCCCAAAGAGTCAGGGGCTCGCACAGGAGATTCAATCCAAGCCAGATGCCAGTACCTGCTGCTGCTGCCTCCTGGGACGTGCTCTGCCCATGATGCAGAGTCATGTCCAATGGGTTCTCCAAACTCATTATACAGGATAAGATTTTCATTCTCAGAGCCTTGGTTTCCTCACCTGTAAAATGGGAATAACCACACCCACCTCTGCAGACTACAGTGAGGAGAATGAGGAAATGGATGAGAGGAGACCTTGGTACCTGGACAGTTTTCTCCAATGTACCTACAGATGCTCCTTGACTTGCAGGGGGATTACGTCCCGATAAAGCCATTGTACGTTCAAAATATGATAAGACAAAAATGCATTTAATTAGCCAGCTGTGGTGGCATATGCTTGTAATCCCAGTACTTGGGAGGCTGAGACAGGGAGATTGAAGGTTCAAGGCCAGCCTCATCAACCCAGAAAGACCCTGTTTCAAAATAAAATAAAATAGGGCAGGAGTTATAGCTCACCTCTGGGTTCAATCTCTAGTACTACAAAGCAACAAAAAGAAATGCACTTAGTGCACCTAACATACTGAACATCATAGCTAGCACCACAGTGCATTGTAGAGGCACCTATCCTGATCGCATGACTGATTGTCAGCTGCACCATTCAACATCATGAGTGAATATCTTACAGTATATTGATAGTCCAGGAAAAGATAAAAATTCACCATTCTAAGTATGGCTTGTACTGAAAGTGTCACTTTTGCACCACTGTTAAATCATTAAGTTGAACCATTAAAAGTTGGGGACTGTCTGTACCAGTAACATGTGAGTAACTACTATGCTTTACCTTATAGGAAACCAAAGGACAGGAAGGTTCAGAGTGGCAAACTCAAATGCCTGTAGAGATAATGCAACACAGAGGGGCAGGGACTGTGGCAAACTTAGAACTTATGGCCTTCTGGAAGGGGCAGCTGCCATTCAGTGCCACAGCCTGCTGGATAGTAGGGGGTGCTTCATGGGAAGGTAAGTGCCTAGTGTTGACAAATCACACTTTCAAAGAGATGGTAGAAATACTTATTTGGGGCAAAATATACAAGTTTTTATGTTAAATTTCTTGATATTTAAAGCAGAATGTATGGCCAGAAGCTTGTCAGTTTGCAGCCTCTGGGGTGTAAAGGGAGGGCAGCTCTACCACCTAGGGAAGAAGATGCCTCAGGTCAGTGTTTCCATACATCCAAGAGGACCCACCCCATCCGAGCCCTGGAGGCCAGCTGGGAACCAGGTAGTGTGGGCATATTTGTACAGCACACCACCAACATCATAGCAACAGTCAACTTAAAATTGCACTCCAGTCCCTGGCTGCTGGGAGGCTGCCCCTGTTTTATTAATAACCCTGGATTGTGCTCACAGCACATCAAGGTAAACAGAGACATTTCCAGGTTGTGTAATGCAGGCAATTCTAACACATGAAGAAACAGGCTTCTAAATATAAATAGGAAGAAAATAAGATAAATAGACAGAGATCCAAGTCAGCTTCATGCTGACTTGCAGGCTCCGTCACAGACTTAGTGGATCATGGATCACTGGGGCTAGAAGGGATCCTAACATGGAGGATAGGGAAATAGGCCCAGAGAAGGGACTTGTTCAAGGTTACATTCATTATTTAAATACTTTTTTTTCTCTTGGTGCATTATAATTATACATCTTGATAAAGTTCAGGGTGATAGAGGCATACATGCATACAGCACTCATTGATTTCTCATAACATTGGTTTCCTCATCTGAAAACTCGCACAGAGACACTCATAGTTTCCTGAAAGTGTCGGATCCTTTCCATTCTAATGTCACTGCCCATGCCCATCTGGCCATCTCAGACTTAATCTTCAAGATTAGCCTGAAGTTGGGTGTGGTGGCACATGCCTGTGATCTCAGTATTTAGAAGGTTGAGACAGGAGGATCTCAGGTTCAAGACCATCAGCAGGAACTTAGTGAGGCCCTCTGCAACTTAGCAAGACCCTACTGCAAAATAAAAAATGAAATAGGGCTGGGGGTATGGTTCAGAGGGAGAAGCCCCTGGGTTCAATCCCCAGTACCACACAAAAGATCAGCCCAAGACAGGCTGTGGGAACCTGGACGGATTGCTCCAAGCAGGGGTAGACCCCAGCCCCCATGCCTCCACTGACCTCAGCACATACCAGCAAACTGTGGTGTATTTGTCTGCCCCTCTAGTTACCTGGGAGCCCCAGGGCAGGGCCCTGCCTTGTCCAGCTTGCTCCACCCAGAACTCAGGACAGGCCGGCCTGGCACAACACAGGTGCTCTACAAATGAAGCAATGGCCCAATGCATGATGTCAGTTCCCACCTGCAGTGGCAGAAGTAGGTTGCAAATAAAGACAGTTATGGGAGCACTCTCTAAACACCATCTTGAAGTCAAGTTAACATGAGAAATTGGTCCCAAGTCAAAGATAAAAGAGACACTTTGGTCTATAACATCAAAGGGGAGCCAAAACTCTGGCAAGGAAGGTACATGGTTACTTTGATAATATCTCTTGTGAACAAAAGAAGGAGGCAAGCTAAGTTGTGGCTAAGTATGCAAGCGGTACCACATTCCTCTTGGGTACCTCACACACTACCTTGCTAGACCCCCACAAGATTTCAAAGAAGATAGGACACGCCTACCTTACAGGGGTGGAATGAAGAAAATGATGAACACAGGAGGAGAGGGTAGAACTGAAGCTTGTACATGAAACTCCAGAGTGCCTTCCATCCTATCACTGTCTCTCCTTAATTGACAATGGACTGCTGTCCTGCCTGAACACTGCTGATCCCAGGCACAGAGCAGCAGGGCAGTAACCCTTTGAATAAAGCCTTTCCCCATCCCTACCCTGGGCTCTGATATTCCATCCCTGCCACTGACATAGGTCTCAGAGCTTAGGAAGTAGGGGTCATTATGACATCTGTCTGGTGCTTTCTAGAAAAAGCAAAAAAAAAAAATGCAAAAGACAGAAGAAAAGCCCGAAGCCCCACTCACTATAACCATGCCATAGGTAGGGGGGAGAGGACTCTATTACAGTTTTTTTTTTTAAATGTTCATTTTAAAATGTTATTTATCTTTCTGTATTACTCTACAAAACTTTGCTTTAGAGAGTGCCTGCTAGCACACAGAAGACCTAGTTTCATTCATTTCCTCACTGGCCTAATAGTAATATTCAAGTAGTAATAAGGTGAGACTTGACCAGGAGTCAACAGGTATCATGGCCAATGCAATGGAAACCGTTGCAATTGCTCAGGGTGCACCTAGGACATTTTCAACTTATAGCTGGACATGCCTCTGCATTTGACAATAACTAGTATGCTGAGTTCCCAAGGCATGAGGCAGGGACCTGGCATCAGAGAGACTGGAGCCCCAAGCTTCTGTGTTTATGCTGACAGAGCCTCTATAGTGACATGCCACAGGTCAAGTAGCAGCACAGCATCCAGCTTGTTAAACACTGGTCTCCCTGGTCCCTGCCACTCTCATCTCAGAGCTGCTGGGGATGGATGGAGGGCACAGACACAATGGATGTGCTATGTATTTCCCAGGACTTTGCCTCCATTGTACCTTGTTAACCTTTTTATGTGGATGGGGCTAATGTTTTATAAGCCCACAATATATAATTTTTTTATGAGCCCATAAAAATCTTCAGAGTGAAATCAAATTCACTTGCCACTCCCTGGCTTGAGGAGCTTACTCTCTGGCTAACCTCCTTTCTAGCCATCATCCCACATCTCCATGGGAGTCTGTTCCCCCTTCTCTAGGCATGTTCTGTCTAGTCCTACATCTGCAACTCAGCTTATTCTGCTCCCCTTCTGGAACAACCCAAACCTCTGCAGTGTCTAACCCCAGCCACCTGTGAGAAGCATTTCCCTATAGTGGAAGCCCCTGCAGCTTCATCTTCCTTGGAATCCCACATGGCTCAGAGAAGTAGCCACCATTTATATTCTCTCTTCCTTGGGACTGTTTTATTTGCTGCAGATCCTGAGTGAGTCTGAATCATTCATGGTCTTGCATATTCACACAAGACGGAGAGTGCCTCCAAGGAAGGTCAAGTGCAGACCCTCTATTCTGTTATCTTTATGTGAGAGATTGTTCTCCATCCTTGAAGCCCAGGATAGACACTCCCTCCTCCAGGATGTTTTCCTTTCCATCAAACTGGTCTTGAGCTCTCCCATCTACAACTTCCACAGCATTCCACCTGAATCATTCTCAGAGGACATACCACCTCCCACCATGCAGTCATTTCTGACCCCACACAGCACTGTGAGCCTACGAGGGAAGGGCCACATGCTGTTCATGGCCATGTCTCTGGCATCAGCACAGGGATGGACACCGAGTGGGATTCCAGTAAATGTCTATCTAATCAGCCAGGTGTGGTGGCCCACACTTGTAATCCCAGTACTTGGGAGGCTAAGACTGGAGGATCCAGGTTTGAGGCCAGTCTCAGCTAGTTAGCGAGGCTCTCTGCAACCTAGTGAGACCCTGTTTCAAAATAAAGAATACAAAATAGGGCTGGGGGTTAGCTTGAAGGTAGAATGCCCCTGGGTTCAATCCCTAGTACCACAAAAAAGTCCATCTAATCATAATAATACTAAAAGCAGAAAACATACATAACACTTACTTTGTGCCAAGCACTACTGCAGCTGCTCTACATATATTAGCTTATTTAATGATGTGTATATATTTGCATATTTAATACTTTAAATACATTAGCTTATTTAATGGTTTACATATATTAGCTTATTTAATGTTTGTGTATTATTTGCATATATGATGCATTAAATACATTAGCTTATTTAATGTTTTACATATCTTAGCTTATTTAATGCATATTTAATGTGCACAGCCTCCCTATAAAATGTATCCTATAATCACTCCCATTTTTGAGATGAAAAAACCAAGTCACAGAGTGCTTAGGCAATATGCTGAATCAAGGCTGAGCAGGTGATGGAACTAACGCTCTAATTCAGACCTATTGTTCCAGCAATCACATCCTCAACCACGGAGCAATAAATACCACCTCTGAGTTAATTCATCATTGTATCCCCAGAGCCTAGCAAAGAACCAAGCAGTCAGCATGCACTCAATTAGCATGTGTTCCCAACAGCCCTCTGATGGACAGCCGCCACCAATCGTGGTGAGACCCAAGATGGAATGAACACCTGGCAGAGTACATCCAGCCCCAGCCAGGCCAAACCTGCCTCAAATACAATCTCAAGTGGGCTGCTCCCCTCCACCTAATGAGATGCCCAACTCCCAAGCCACAGGGCTCTGTCTGCCAGGGTAAGCTACTAAATCCTACCAGAGGGAGCCCAGATGTGAAGGCCATCTGCAACGAGGCCATCAGGACTAGTTGCCCACCAGTTTCCACATTCATTAAGGCTTCCCCACATTTGCTTTGTCTTCTAGAAGACCCCATCCTTAGCCACTGTCAGAATTATCAGTTTGTGTGACTAATGATGCTTCTGACCCAAAACTAGCACACAGGAAGCAGGCCCTAGGCTGTACTCCCCTGACTTTATTTGTTTTTATTACACTAAGTCCCATCCTCATACATGCAACCAGATTACTTTGCCTCAGATTTCAATTTGGGGAGATTTCTAGTGTTTTGGAAATGATTTCCAAGCTAAGTGAAATTAATCCATTTGCCTCTTCATTCCAAACCTGTGCAAAGGGACCAGGGCTCCAGACAGACAAAGAAAACTCATTCTAATTGTTCTGAAATTACTGATCCAGTTCTCTCCACCCCAGTTCTTTACTACAAAGCGCAGTGAATTACATTCACCAGACCCCCCATCCCCTACCAAAATATACACCATGTAATACTGTCCAAAAGGATAATCTCCTGCTAAGTCCTACACAATTGTTTCCAATGTTTGCTGGTAATGGACACCAGGAAGCTAGTGAACTTGCCTGGGCTCCAAATGCATTTGCTAATAACTCTTTCACAGAAAGAGCCTCATTCCTGCTGATTTCAAGGCTCTGGAAATCAGACTCCTAACAAATTTCCTTTGACTTTGTTTCACATAATCCCGCTTCTGTCTGCTTCATGCTCTTCTCCAAATGTGTTGGATCCCAGTAGGCCATTGTCCTCCATGAATGATGGTTTCAGGCTCGACAAATGGCCTTCCATCTATCATCGTGGAGCTCCAGCAGCAACAACAGAGGCCCTTCTGTGTCCCTCCAAAGCAGGCAGAGTGATGGCCCTGCCTGGGACTTGCCTCCCCCACTGTCCTGAGAGGGAAACCAAGAATGCTGGGAGTTCTGGGGAGGCGAGTACAGGCAGAGATGTTTCACTTTCACCAAGAAGCTTCTGGTCTGTGGAGATCTCATTTCTGTTCCCTTGTCCCAGGTGGCATCAGCAGATTCAACCCATCATGGATCAAAAGTATTTTGGAAAAAAAACCTGCAATCTTTTTACCTATCTCTGTACAATCTTTTTTTAACCTATTTGTATAAAATTTTTATTATACTAGGTATCATAAGTAATCCAGAGATAATTTAAAGCATCTGAAAAGATATTTTTAGGATATGGGCAAATACTATCCCATGTTATATAAAGAACTTGACCCCGCATGGATTTTGGCATTCTCAGGGGTCTTGGAACCAATCCTCTGCAGATGCCAAGGGACCACTATAATAACTAAGCATGGTATCTGGCAAAGAAAGGGCACTTAATAAGGGGTGCTACTATTTTTAATTAATGCTATAATAATATTAAAATAATTCTGTATTTCCCCTTATGCTTTAGAAAAATTAAAAGTGGAAGAAATGAACTGAGTTTTCCTGTGTGTTAGGTCTCCCAGTACAAAAGGGGCTGAGGTTTGAGAAGCCTGGTGGTGCCAATTCCAACCAGTTCCAACACACACCTTTGGACTGAGCTCAGATCCTGGCTCTATCACTTGCCCTGTGAACTTGGCTAAGTGATTCAGCCTTCCTAAGCTTCAGTTCTTTCCACCTTAACCTGGTATAAATGAAATCTACTTCATAGGACTGTTGTGAGTCTAGTGCATGCAGGCAAATGTTAGCTTTTAGTTCTTAGGAGAGTTGGTGCTAGCAAAAGTTCAGCTGGTTATGATAGTTATTCATTCTCTAGAACTCTGTACAAGATGCTGGAAAAGTTTTGATGGAGAAAAGAATAAGAGGAAGAAAAAGAGAAATAAGTAAGATGAGCAATACCTGGTCAATACCCTCATGGAGCTCACAAGGTAATATAGTGATTTTTAGCCCTGGCTGCACATCACAACTGCTTGGGGAACTTTTAACAATACTGATGCCTAGAGATTCTGATTTAATTGGCCAGGGGTGAGGCATGGAAATCAGTGGCTTGCAAAAGCTCCTCAGGTGATTCTAATGTGGTCAGGATCAAGAATAACTAGCCTATTAAGGGGAAGATGCAAACACATGGATGCTTTTAATGACATTTGCTTAGAACTCCAGCAAAGGTACATACAGGGTGGCAGAGACACAGATGAAGTCAAAGATAAAAAGACTCATCACTGAAGCTGAGTAACAGTGTGGAAGTAAAGCTCACCAGAAAGGGAGTCTGAGAGAAGGGCCTTCTTGGCCTTTACTGCAAGACCTCAAATAAAGCAGAGCCACAGTGAGTCATCAGGGAGGAACTGGAGTGAAGTAGGACAATCTGGAGGGAAATGAAGAGATCTGAGCTGACTCCCATGAGCAGGGCTTCTCAGGGAACCCAACCCTGTACCTCTGCCCTACTCCTTGGCTAGGGTCCTGCCTCAAGAGCCTGACCACTCAAGATCAGGAGGCCTACTCTATGTGAAAGAGAGAACAAGTTCCACATTGTCAGGAAGAGTTTTTTTCCCCCTCCCATCCACTGGTGCCACATGTCTTGCAGAGAAGCCAAACACTTAGGATGACTCACAGATTTGTTGGTCTGGGGGTGGGGGCAGGCACAAGTTTGCCTCTGTCCACAGTGCTGAACTATGTGTAGGATGGAGAACCAGGGTGCTAAAAGTGTGGCCCCTAGATAAGTAGCATTAGCCTCTGGTTGACAGAAATGAAGAATCATGGGCCCCACCCCAGACCAAATGAATCAGAATCTGTCCCTTATCAACAGCCCCAGGAGATTTTTGTGTACACACTGAAGCCCAAGGCAGTGTTTTTAGGCTGTAGGCTGCATCCCCTTTGTGAATCATGAAATTAATTTTGTGCATCAGAAATGGCATTTTGAAAGAAGAGAATGGGATGGAATAGAACAGAAAAGGATAAAAATGTCAGAGTTCCTCACATGTAGTAAAAGCAAGTATTGTTATAAATATATGCATATTCTAAACAAAATCTAAAAAGTATTTATTACTATGAATTGCATTTTAAACGATATCTAAAAGCAACTGCTTATTTTTATTAAGTCTAGTGATTCTTCTTTTTTTCACTATTGATGATCGATTCCACTAAGCTACATATCCATCCCTTTTTATTTTGATACAGAGTTTCACTAAACTGTAGAGGCTGGCCTCAAACTTGCTATCCACCTGCTTCAAGCCTCCTGAGTAACTGGGATTACAGGTGTGCACCACTGCACTCAGCACACTAGTGATTTTTATCCAATATCTCAAAGAGTCTGAGTCAGGTGAGGAAACAGACAGTGGGACAAGAGAGGGTTATTAGTCTATAGAGAAAGGATGGGAGAAGGAATCTGTGCCTGCTGGAGAGGCACACAACTGAGGGAGCAGTTTGGAAGGAAAGACAAGAAATGAAGCTGGTTTTGATATCCCTTACCAGGTACTGCAAAAGCAACAATAGTCAACCATGGCTCCAATACCAAATGATTGAAAGTGTAAGAGTATAGCTGGGCAAATGTAGGTAGGGACAAAGAAGTCTGCATGGGCAAAAGCAAACATGCACACTTAGCAGAGCAGGGGCACTGCATTTGAGTGCTTCCATCTGTAGAGTTACTTGAAAGCACTCTTGGGTTTCCTTTTCATTTCATTGAAATTTTGTAACATTTTGTCCACCCTTAGATCTAATACTATAGTGAGTTTTTGGTTTTTCTGTATGTGGAGCTGATTTTACCTACTGGGGAATGCTGCCTAGATTCTGAACGTTTGTTGCCTCCAGCCCCAAGGATGTTGGTGTGTGTGTGTGGGGGGGGGTCTGTGGAGACGCCTCTGGTTGACAGTCAATAGCACTGGTGTTTTGTTCCCCACTGTGGCTAGATTTCTTTGGTTTTCCTCCACTTACCACCCACCAAAAAATGGAGAGGCACAACTCTGGAGAACTTTGGAAAGAAATAAATGGAGGCCTCTTTGAAATGCACAAAGATGCTTTGTTCTCTTCAAGGGGTGACAGAACAAATGTCAAGAGTAGAAGTGACACAGTGATTTTTCTTCTTTTCAGAACCGGCCAATGGGAGTTATTAACCTCTTGCCATGTGTCTGTTATTTCATTTATACAACAGTGTCCTACATTTGATTTTGCCTAGGAAATTGGTGTCTAATGGAAGATGACAAAAATGACTTTTAAGATAATTTCGTTACTGGCTAGTGAAGTTTATAGAATACTGAGCTCAATGTCTCCACTTAGGGAAATTCTTCATGGAGAGAGTGGTATGGGAGTCCATGCATGGTTTCAGTTTCAAGGAAGACATAACTCCATGCTGCCAGTTTTACCTTTGTCCTACAAAATGGCAGGATCAAAACCAGCATCTCTATAATGAGCTACCTAGCCACAAAGTCATCTTGGACAGTTTTACCTTATATTTTAAAGAAGAACATGACTGAGTAATATAAATCTGTAATTTATAAAGGCATTTTTATGCAGGTAGTGAATCTAATATTTTAGGGTAATTTTAATTCTCTCAAAACTCTAAGTTAATTGCTATGATGCTTCATAAGGCAAGTAGAGTGGCTAACTCTTACTGGCAACTTCTATATTCCTGGGCCTTAGTATTTTTATCTTATTTAATATGCATGATAATGGGGTAAGAATTATAATCCCTATTTCCAGAGATGGGGAAATGTGAGCTCAGAGAGATCTAGTGACCTGCCTAAGGTCACTCAGCTCATCAGAAGGATGCAAGCAGAATCTAAACTACAGCATGTGACCTGACTCCAATCGAGTTATCCCAGGGTCAACTTGTTCAGCTGCCTTTCTGCCTCCGTTTCAAAAGCTCAAGCATCTCACAGTAACCTTCCCCATGGACTTCTGGCTATTTTCTCAACTTGCTGCTTTCGTCTCTCTCTGGGTCTTGTTTCTGAACAAGCTGATGTTTCCCCTGGTTTTGTCTGGTACTGAAAGAATTGTCCTGTGGGCAGATGATCATTCACAGGGAGGGGTCTTCTTGGAAGGTGACTAGCTTCCCACAGTGAATGCCCCAAATGATACCTTCTTCCCTTCCATTCAAGTCAATATATATATTTTTAAAATAACATATACCAGCCGGGCGTGGTGGCTCACGCTTGTAATCCCAGCATTCAGGAGGCTGAGACTGGAGGATCTGGGTTTGCGGACAGCCTCAGCTACCTAGTAAGGCACTCTGCAACTTAGTGAGACTCAGTTTCAAAATAAAGAATAAAAAAATAGGGCTAGGGGTGTAGCTCGAAGGTAGAATGCCCCTGAGTTCAATCCCCAGTACCGCAAAACAAAACAAAAAAAACATATACCTAAAGTGGGAAAAGGCTGGATTGTCTCAGTAGCATAGTTGAAAAGTATTTCTGAAACTAGTTAAAGCTTAGAGGGAAATATCTGAGAAGTGACACTTTAAAAATCCCAATCTGAATACAAAGACAGTCAATTTAATACAACAACATTCTCTTTGAGGCCCCCGGTATCCCATGCACTGTGAATAGGGGAATATAAAAAGTCACCAAGACATCATTTTCAACTATGGTATTTATTTACCAGTGAACACACAAATTCACCACAAGTTCTAACTAGAATTCAAGCTGCACCAACAAGGAAGCAGCTAAACTTATTAGTGAGTTTCAACCAAAGATGTGCTGGTAAATATTTAACAAGTGATCCTCTGGAATGAGATTTTAATAACAACAACAACAACGAAAAGCCCCAATTTGTTATGTTTCCTAGCTACCAAAGTGAAGTCACCAAAGGTAGAGTTAGGGAGGGAAAGACAGCAGAAATCATCATATGTTTGTGCCACACAGATACAATAGATGCAAACTACTTGAAAGGTGTAGTGTAATTAACAAAAGAGAAAGTGGTGAGCATCAAGTATTTACTTCCTTTGATTTGGACATAGTTTATTTGCATGTAAGTTTCTATTATTTAATTTTTAACAATGGCTGTGTTTAATAACTAGCTCACAAAATCGGTTCTCACGAGCCAGTCTGAGGGGGCTCAGAGCTCTGCAGGCCTTGGTACCTGGAGGAGGGAAGGTGGAAATATGCAGCTGGAGAGCTGTCTACTGTGGACAGGATTACCTAAGTCTGTAAGCTCATCCAGTTGGGGCATCAGCCAACTGCAATATCATTTCTGATGGCATTTCAGTGCCTACCGTGTGCCAGAGACAGTGTCCAGAGCTTGGCACACATTAATTTTTCTTGACTATAACACCTCTAGGTAGGTTTAGGACTAATAACATCTCCATTTTACAGATGGGGAAAATGAGCGTTAAACAGATCAAGCAACTTGCTAGAGTCACAGAACAGTAAGTGGTGGCAGTTTTGAAATATTTGATTTCAAATCCCCTTTCCTTAACCAGGGCATTACTCTGATATAATAAGAACCGCACTACATCCACTGGTTCATGAACCTCTATTATGCTTCAAGGCAAACTCATTTATAAAGTGGGAGAAATGGGAAGATAGTCTGATCCAAGTTGCAGAATTCAAATGGGTTGGCTCACCCTTCTGAATCAAGAAACCAAGAACCCAGAGTATATAAAATAAATGTTTAAATAAACACCATGCCCCTTTCTTTCATTTAGCAGTCAACAAGAACAACAAAAACTCTAATTTTTTTTAGTACTGGAGATTGAACCCTCTGAGATACACTCTAGTCCTATTTTATTTTTAATTTTAAAACAGGGCCTTGCTAAGTTGCTGAGGCTGGCCTCAAACCTGTGATTTTCTCATCTCAGCCTCCCAAGTACCAGGATTACTGGTATGTGCCACCATGCTCAGCCCCCTAAAATCTTAAGTTGATTCATAAGAAATCATCATTGTTTTAAGTTAAAAGAAAAATAAAGCTGCATACGTGAAACTTAAATTTGTTCCATCTTTCATTTGATGGACAATTTGGGGCACGCAGAAGAGATTGTCAGCAATGCACAGCCTGATATAAAATCTTGAGTATCTATGCTGGTAACAAACAACTTTCCCTTTATCCAGGGGACAGCAAAGCGTAGAACAACACAATCAAACTAGATACCTAATATGAGCAGGACAACATATCTCTGCACTACAAAGCTGCCAGAGACTATAGACATCTTATACCGATCAAACCACCATATTCTCTACAGTCTCCCTAAACAGTGGATAATCCCACACCAAGCCAGCCACCTTCTAGCCTGTCCCATCCTGAAGTTTTGTCCCTAGTCTCCTAGACTGGTGCAGAGGACCACCCTGATTATGCTTGTAGTTGGTTAACAAGATATTCTTACTGAGCAGGTAGAGGCTCTTCCCATGATTAAAAGAACTGAAGTTTAACTCATTTCTTCTATGCCGTGCCCACCTACCTTCTACTGCAATGAAAGATCCAGGGTAGGAAGAACATAGCTGTAGCAGGGCAGGTAGGACCCAGAGCACACAGGCAGAACACAGCCTACTTCTGCAGCCTCTTACAGGCTCCTACTCCGGGTAACAGGCCCAGGATCACAACTGTATGCAAAAGCGTTTGCACTCAGTGCTTACTGTGAGAGTCTCTCAGTAAGCAGGATCCCTGGGCTTCACCAGGGATTCCTGGGCTATGCTGCTCACTGCTTTTCATCAGCCTCGATGGTATGGAATGATGAGGTAGGGCTGCATGATGCAAACTCCCTAAATCACAAGCAATGACTCCTGTTGCAACAAACAGAGGTGAGGGGAAGCTGTCCAACTCTGGGCCAGGAGGAGCCTGGCTTTACAATCAATCCGAATAACAGTTGAGAAAGAAATGACTAGCACTATAAATGCGTTTCTTTTTAGCATAAATGAATGACCATTCAGTTATTTTCCCATTCTTCCCAGGTCTCTGTTCTATCCTACTTCTTGGACAAGGGAAATAGGGCTCGGAATAGTTGGAAGCTCATGCACTGTCACTTTTCCAATAAATGGCAGAGCCGTGTTTTAAACTCGTGTTTGCTTATATCCAGAACCCTTATTCTAGCCACTCTGCCTACACAGAAGGGAAAAAACAAATCATTGCTAAGGGCTTACTAAGTGCCAATAATGGTAGAGAAGATAAGGATAATAAAACAAACCAGCATTTACCTAGTGCTTCAAACCTCCTGGGTACTGTTGGAATTCAGGTTTTCAATTCTTCCCTGTGGCCTTTGTTTTTTTAGAGACAAAGAAACTGAGGCTCAGGGAAATTATGCAGCCTGCCCAGGGCCATGTGACTCAGGGTGGAAGTGGGGACCTCTGCATCAGCTTCTCTTAGCCTCTGCTTATCAATTGTGAGGAAAAGTTGGCCCCATGACTGATTCACAGATGAGGAAACTGAGGCTCCGAGAAGTCAACTTTCTCAGAGACACACAGCTAAGAGTTTGGAAGCCTTCAACCTAGCCATGACTCTATCTTGGGAGCTGGAGGCCTGGCTTGGAGGTTAGCTTACCACTTGCTGGCTGCACAGCCATATACAAGCCCTTAACTCAGTTTACCCTTGAGGACATTGAGGGGCTTACCTGGAAGCCTCCTACTGACCCATCCACCCTGATTATACCAGGACCCCTGGGTGGTGGAATGACCTGTGCAAGAAGTTCTCTCAGCTGAGAGTGGAAGAGCGCTGCTCTCTGACTCTGCGCATGGGCACTGCTGCCGTCCTGCCTGTTACAGTTTCAGTCAAATAAACAGCCTCCCCGCTCCCCAAATTGCCGCTTAATGCTCCTCCTCAGTGCATGATCTCGTTTATGGATCTGTAGAAAGGGTTTATGGCAACGCTGTTGATGGTGCGGCGTCCCAAATGATTTATCAGAGAAGGTGATGTAAAAGAGCAGCAAGAACTGGCAGGGAGGAGGAGGGGTTAACTATCCAATTTTTGCTGGCAAGGAAAGAGGCAGACATCGCCGGGAGGAAGCAGGCAATCTGTCTGCGTTCAAACAACTTGTCATGGGGCTTTCTGCACAAACCGGGAGTGACAAAAAAATGGACAATTTGGGACATGCTGATGGGGCTGAGGGAAACGCACCTGGCCTGTTGGTGTCTCACAGTCCCACAAAGATTATGGGACATTCAGCACAAAATGGTCTCAGAGCCTTCTCTCTCTAGCCTGGACCAGCCAGGAGCTGGAGGTTCTGAGAGGGCTGTGTATAGATTCCACAGGATCAGTGGTGATTTGGCCTGTCCTGTGCACTGTGGAATGATCAGGTAGTGCGAGGAAAGGGCAAAGGGCAGATGCAATTGGCATATGAAGATGTCCTGGGTCATGGTCAGAATGGCGTCCTGTGGGGCCTGGAATCAAGGTGAAATCGATTTCTTGTGGACTTTCTGGGAGTGGAATTGATGAAAATTACAGACCACACGCATGGTGCTTGGTGAGTCGGACCCCACCCTGCCGTCTCTTCCCCGCACCACCTCCTGCGGGTACCCTCTCGTGACTTAACTCCCACGCCACGTTGTCTTAGCACCAGCTGCTGCTTCTCCATGTGGATGCACACTGCAAAGCTCGCTGACAAAGTCCCGCACTTGCCTTTGGCTTTTTCCAGTGCCCTTGACTTGGGAAGCCTCTTCTCCATTAGGCCTGGGTTCATGGATATGAGATTTTTGGTGCTGCACAGGGCCACAGGCTTAGAGGAGCCCTAGGCTTGCCTTCATGTTCTGCTGCTGCTGTTTTTAAAATCTTAATTTTTGAATCAGAGGATGTGTGTTGTCACTTTGCACTGGGTGCAGCAAATTATGTGGCTGGCCCTGCTGCCATGCCTTGATGCTGTGATCTCCGGACCTTCTATGCTCCTATACTATAGAACTCATCTTTGTTCTTGGTCATTAGTGTCTTTCCACTCTTCCTTATTGCCAACAAGAAGAGAGAGGATTTAGACAGTGAAAAGGGATGCTGACCCCCCTCCAAAAACACCCCACAACATCAAACAGCAATTTGGCATAAATTGATGAAAGAAAGAAAGAGTAGTATCTAGAATATACAAAGAACTTTAAAAACTTAACACCAAAAAGATCAATAACCAAATAAAAAATGGCAATGGATTTGAATAGACACTGCTCTAAAGAAGAAATACAAATGGCCAATAAATATATTAAAAAAAACATTCAACATCATTAGCAGTCAGAAAAATGCAAATCAGCTGGGCGTGGTGGCATACTCTTGTAATCCTAGTACTTGAGAGACTGAGACAGGAGTATTACAGATTCTAGGACAGCTTCAGCAATGTAGTCAGGCTTTCAGCAACCTAGTGAGACCCTCTTCCCAAATAAGAAATAAAATTGGTCTGAGGGTGTAGCTCAGAGGTAGAATGCCTCTGAGTTTAATTCCAAGTACCACACACACACACACACACATACACACACACACACACACACACACAATCACTAAACTGAACTTGAGAAGGAGGGAGGGCGAGGGAGTGTGGTAGGAATTGGGGAAGGGTTAAATGAAAAATGTGTGCATGTATGCCTTTATCAGCTTGTACCTAACAAAGATGTATGATTACAATGCACCAGTTAAAAAAATAAAATTAAAAAAAGAAAAATACAATGAGATTTCATCTAACTATAGCTAGAATGGTAATCATCGAGAATATAAACAATAAAAAATGCTGGTGAGGATGTGGGGAAATAGGAACACACTGTTGGTGGGATTGTAAATTAGTATAGCTGCTGTGGTGATCAGTGTGGAAGTTCCTCAGAAGACTGGGAAAGGAATTGAAATCAGAATATTATAGTGATATTTCTAGAAGCACAATTCACAATAGCCAAATTATGGAACCAGCCTAGGTGTCCATCAACAGATGAATGGATTACAAAACTGTGATATTATATATATATATATGAATTATATATATGAATTCATATATATATATATATATATGAATTTTACTCCACTATAAAGAAGAACAAATTACAAATTATGTTATTTTCAGGAAAACGGATAGAACTAGATAATATTATGCTAAGTGAGATTAGCCAGTCTCAGGAAGTGAATGGTTATATGTTTTCTCTCATATGTGGAAGCTAGAGGGAAGGTGGGTAACAAAAGGGACTTCAGACAAAGGAGGAGAGACTCCAGTAGAGTTGGTTGGCTGGGGATGGAGACTGGATGAAAGCATCAGCTCAAATAATATTACATGCATACAGAAAATCATCAAAACCCATCTCAATAACTTGTATGGGGAGGGGGGTTGGAATGGGTGGGACCAAGAAGGAAACACACCAAGTGTTGTGTACATGTATGTTCCTATCACAACGAACCTCATTATGATGTATAATTACAATGAACCAATCAAAATATATTTTTCAAAAGAAACACAGATAAGCAAAACTGAGCTATGAATTAGGTTAATTCTCTTCATAAGCAGATCTCAGTTTTGACTCTATACTCCCTAGAAGTCTATAAAGGATAACAAGACACTATTGTCCATAGAATTACATGTAAGAAGATAAAACAAAACAAGTTCTCTGGAGAGGTACATTTATCCTTAACATGAAGGGGAAATGAAATTTCTCCTAAGAACCCTCATTTAAAGGACCTTGTAAACTGTGAGGGGCTTTAACTTGGTATCTGTATCTCCAGAAATAGTCCAGAGATGGAGGTGTGTCTTGGGTTGAGCATGGTTTGAGAGAGAAGGTCCACAGCTGGTGGTAGATTCTCAGATGGATACAAGATTCATAACAGGCTCTCAATGGACACTTTCCCACGATGACCTCAATCCAAGCTAATTGCATTTCCAGAAAGTATAATTCTATACAATAAGTCATCAATTTGGTATACAGAACTTACAATAATGGAAATAAAAAAGTTCTAAAGGCAAAAGCCTTTTCTTTATCACTTGTGGGCCTACCAGGCTTAAGGCAAGACTCAGCACATAATCAGCATATGGTGAAAGTGGCCAAGCAGCTGGATGGATGAACAGATGAATAAATGAATACATGAAACAAACTTCTAACAATCTGTCTGATACATTTTCCACTCCAGCTCGCTGAAGACTGAACTCCTCCTCACAAACACTGACCTACTCACTGGCTGTACATCTGACAAGTTCCTGGCTCTGGGGATTCAGCGGCAAAGTAACTCCCTCCCAGTTCCTGGAATTTCCTAGGAAAGGTGACCGGCCCTTTGGGACAAGGCATCTCAGGGCCGATGGTGCTTAATTCCATGTGTCAACTTGGTAAGCCTCTTCTGCCCAGTTGTTTGGTTAAACCCAGTCTAGATGTGGCTATGAAGATACTTGTGGAAGCAATTGACAGCTACAATCTTGACCTTAAGTAAAGCAGATCTCCCCCCACAATACCGGTGTCGCTCTTCCAATCTGATGTCACCCAATCCACTGAAAGCTTTAAAAGACCGAAGTTTCAAGGAAGACATAATGATGCAACAGGATTCAACACACAAGTCCTGCTGAGTTTCTAGCTGCTCTGCCTGCACTGCGGATTTCGACCTGCCAGTCTCTACAATTGTGTGAAACAATTCCTTGAAATAAATCTCTCTCCCCCTTGTTCAAAATATATAGTACACAAACATACACATATACACATCTATATAGATACAGATGGAAATGTGGATATGATGTAGGTAGATAGGTAGAGAGATAGACAGATAGATGGATCCATTCTATTGATTCTCTGAAGAATCCTGTGCAGGGAGAGGCCATCTTCACCAGGGCTGCACAAAGAGGGCACAGTGAGCATGTGAAAGCGAGTTCCCTAAACACCAGTGAGCGTGATGAACAAGCTGCTTGGCCTTAGTACGGATAGCGTCAGGTGGACAAAGTCAGAGGGAACACTCCAGGGAAACAAACCTGCCTCTCTGTCCCTTTGATCCCTGCAGGGAAGGGCCAGACAGACATACTGCCACATCACTGGGGATGGGTTTTCCTGATAGCCTCTGGTGCCCCTGCCCCACCTAGAG
>PVLC010005021.1:18718-79923 GCA_004027655.1 Graphiurus murinus | reverse complement strand
TTCTTTGGTCTTGTCTTGAGGGAGTTCTGTATGTTTCCTGGACCTGTGTGTTGACTTCTCTTTCTATGTTTGGAAAATTCTCTGTTATTATTTCTTTGAAGAGATTGTTTATTCCAAAAGTTTCAACTTCTAATCCCTCTTCTATGCCTATTATTCTTAGGTTGGCTCTTTTAAAATTGGCCCAGATCTCTTCGATGTCTGATTCGTACTGTCGTATTTTTTTTTTCTAAGTTATGTATTATAGATTCATTGTTAGTTTGGTCATCCTCTAAGAGTGATATTCTATTTTCCATGTGATCTAATCTGTTGTTTATAGTTTGCATTGATGCCTTCATTTCGATTATTTCATCTTTTACTTCCTTCAGTGCTTCTGTTTGGTTTCTCTTTAGGTCTTCGAATTCTCTGTTTATTTGTTCCTTTATGTCTTTCTTTATTTCTTTAAAGCTCTGCCTACATTCTTTCTGAAAATCCTGTATTGTTTCTAGTATTAAAGATCTGAATTGTTCTTCTGGTAGTCTCTGCCATTCTGGGTTGGTGAGATCTGTTATTGAGGGGTTGTGGTGGCTCATTGTTTCTTTGTTATTTCTCCTTCCCATGGTTTCCCTGTTCATTGATTTATATCTTTGCTGTTCTTGCAAGTTTTCTTGTCCAATCTCTGTAGTTGTGGTTTAGGGGTGACGGGGTGTGTTCAGAGATAGGGTTTGGGTGAGAGGTCACCGTAATAGATGCAGGGATAGGGTAAAGAAGGGGGTAAAGGTTAGAGATAGTAGATATTGGTATGTGACAGGAAAAAGAGGAAAAGAAAAGATAGGAGGTAAAGTATAGCAGAGAGGAATATGGGGGGGGGCTTGTAAAAGGGGTAAGGAGGGGGTTCAATGACCTAAGCAAGAGATAACAAAGCAAGTATTCATCCAAATAAACATAAACAAATCAAAGCAATAACAGATTTTAGACAGATCAAATTTGAAAACTTAACACCAAAAGAGAATGAAAAAAAACATAACAAAACAAAACCAAAAACCAAAACCAAAACCAAAACAAAAACCAAACAAAAAAAGATAACAGCAACAACAACAACAACAAAAAAGAAACAAAAACAAAAAAAAGAACAAAAACCCCAAACTCTACAAATAGCAGACAGACACTAAAACCAACGCTCTGCTAGTTCGTAAGTACCGAGCTTAAATTTTCACGTGTGTCTTTGGCGTTGTTTATTTATTTATTTATTTATTTATTTATTTATTTATTTATTTATTTATTTATTTTAATTTGCTCTGTCAGTGCAGGCAGAGAATTGCCCACTGCTAGTTTATGTCTCTGGACTCTCCACTGGGTCTGGCTGCGTCTCTGACTCTGCCTTTTGCTTTAGCAGTCTAAGAGCGCGGCCTTTCTAGATACCCTGTGTGCACTGGGTTCCTCCACCCTTCTGGCCCTGTCTAGGCTCTAGCAGGGCAGATGGCTGAGTCTATCCTTTGTTTTGTGAATCCCGCACCCTGCACCCGAGGTGCGCGTGGCTCGACTTACGTCTCCCTGCAGCTCGGCCTGATCCCGTTCTGATGGCTGGGGGCGCAAACGGACAATGATGGTCTGCGTAGCTAGCAGGAAGTTGGTGGGAGGGGCTGGCGGCGAAGATGGCAGCCGCCGTTCCCAGCGCGTGCAGGCTCGGTTCTCTGCTGCTCAGCCTGTTCCACCTCCTGGACAGCTGCTTCAGGCTCACTTTTCCATCTCTGGAGCGGAGCGCGGAGGCAGACTTGCCTGCTCGGCCTTCTGTGGTCGCTGGGGGGCGCAAGTTGGTGATAGTCTGGCTAGATGGCAGGGAGCTGGTTGGGAAGGGCTAGCAGGGAAGATGGCGGCCGCTGTTCCACGGCACGCCGGCTCCTGCTGGCTCGCCCTGTTCCTCCTGGACTCAGATCCTCTGCTCCCGTTTCACACTCAGGCTTCCGTTAAGAAGCTGTGTCTTATTTCAGGCTCTGGGTGGTCACAGTTCTGCGCTGAGGTGATATGCTGGGACAGACCCCAGACCCGCGGGCGCTTATGCTGAGCGCCCCACGCGTTCTGGTCTCCGCCTGGGTGCGGCGTGGGGTGCCGGGGGTGCTGTGTCCTGGGGTTTGCTGTTCTCAGCGTCTGGGTGGTCCCCACGGCTCCTGGTCCTGTTTTCCCACAGTCTACTTTTTCGCTGCTGAGCCCGGCTGCTATCTGCCCTGGCAGAGCCGGGCCGGTGGGGGTCCGCGCGGAGTGCTGATTGCTGCGCGGTGGCGTCCTTTTGTTGTCCCCGCTCTGCTTTCTTGATCTTCTTTATTTGTTTGTGGTTCAAATTTCGCTTTTTTTCCTTCTGTTAAAAAGTTCTTTTTATGGTAAATTTAGATCCAAATCACAGCGTTTGTGGGGACGTTTCACTCAGTCGCCATCTTAGATCACAAGTGAAAAATTTAATCTATCTTTTTGTTAGAAAAAATTATTCCCAGACCAGAACTGTGATGATAACATAGGTGGGCATAGGACAAAGAGAAGGAGAAAGAGGAAAAGGAGGAAGAGGAGGAGGAGGAGCCCCAGTTCTTTTCTTTTCTTTTGTGGTACTGGGGATTGAACCCAGGGGCATTCTACTTCTGAGTTATACCCTCAGCCTTATTGTATTTTTTTTTGAAACAGAGTCTCATTTAAGTTGCTGAGGGCCTCACTAAATTGCTGAGGCTGGTCTTAAATCTGCCATCTTCCTGTGTCAGCCTCCCAAGTACTGGGATTACAGGCATGTGCCACCATGCCTGGCTTATTTTTCATTTTGAAATAGAGTCTTGCTAAATTACTATGCGCTGGCCTCGAACCTGGGATCCTTCTGCCTCAGGCTCCCAAGTACTGAGATTATAGGTGTGCACCACTGTGCAAGGCTGTTATGCCACATCTTTAAAATTTTTGTAGTACTTGAAATTGAACCCAGGGCCATTCTACCTCTGAGATACACCCCCGGCTCTATTTCCTTATTTTTATTTTTTCTTTTGGAACGGGGTCTTGCTAGGTTGCTGAGAGTCTCACTAAGTTGCTGAGGCTGGTCTTAAACCTGCTATTCTCCTGTCTTAGCCTCTGAAGTACTGGGATTACAGGGATGCACCACCATGCCCTGCTTAACTCCACATCTTAATCACCTAGCAGAGGTTCTTATATTGAGTCGAATCCTATAAATGTTTCTTGCTGACTCTATGTTTCATATTATCACATGGACAATTAAAATATTTTCCATCTTATTTCTATTTCCAGTTTTTTTTCCCCTACTCATTTTCATGCCATGGTTTGATTTTACTACTTTTTAAAAATGGTACTGGAGGTTAAACCCATGGATTTGTGAATGTTAGGCAAGTGCTCTACTACTGAGCCCCATTTACTAGCCCCAGTTTGATTTGATAATGAGCTTTGCTCATATCCTGGATCATGGTTCTTGTTGTCTGCTGAGTAATGACTCTATTTAAGGTGTGATGGTTAATTTTATATGTCAACTTGCCTGGGCTGCAGGTTGCCCACATAAACGTTCTGGGCTTGTCTGTAGGAGTGTTTCTGGATGATATTAACTTTGGAATGATAGACTCAGTGGTGCAGATTGCCCTCTCCAGTGTGGGTGAGCCTTATCCAATCTGTTGATCTCAGTGGAACAAAAAGGCTGAGTTAGCAAGAATCTACTATGTTGCATGTGTGACTCTCTGTCTCTCATTTTCTCTCTCAACCCTCTGTCCTTCTCCCTTTGAGCTGTGATCTTGGGACTTCTCAGCCTCCATAATTGTATGCACCAATTCCTTATAATGAACCTGTTTTTAAGTATACATATACCCAAACACAAATATTTCTCTTGGTGCTTCTGTGGGATCCTAATACTCAACACATCTGTGACCTGTTATCCTGCGGGGATCCTCTGCTTTGGCTGCCATGATGGTCTGTTGCTCATTCCTGAACACACCCTACCTTTTTTCTTTTTCCTCATTTCTGTTGAAACCAATCCTCCTTTCCTATTATTTCAGGGATGTACATTTTTAAAAACTTGTTCAGAATCTGTGTCCTCCATTAAATTATTTTCTTGGTCATTTTGTTCCCTACCTACTTCCTGGCATCTGAATCTTTGTTCTGAAATTTTAGGAACTTAGTCACTGATTGTAGTCTGGTGTTATCTTTTACACATTTACACTTCTTCCCAGTTAAATTATAAAATTCTCTAGGACCGGGACCAAACTTTACTCCCAAACTCCCCACTGTTCCTGATGTTGCCTTTCTTTTACTTAGTAGGTGGCCAGTGTGTACTTACTTTCCAGAGCTCTCACATCCACCTAGGGAAGGAAGGGCATCGGTGGGGCTGTGTCCCTGCACTCTCCTGTCTTGAGCCCATGGCAGAAATGTCCAGTCCCTTCCTCAGGGGGACCAGAGCTCTTTCTCAGGGCAGTAAGTGCTGCAGGGAGGGCCTGCCAGTTGTTTGAGGTTGTTATTAGAAATGAAACATATATGATCCTTGACCTGGAACCAGCTTTTCCTAATTAAAGTCCTGTTGAATTTGTCCTTTCTTAGATGCTGCCTTGCAACTATTTTTGGTTATCTGCTTTGCTTTCATCCCTTGTAATTCCCTTTGCTGTGCCTCTGGCTAAGTCTTTTCCTGTCTTCCCCCTTAAGTATATAATGTAGCACATTTAGGTCAATAATTTTGAACAAAAGCGAAGGAGATATGGTAAGGGAACTTTATGTTTCTAGGAAATTTGGATTTGTCATATTTTATTTTGGTACTGGGGATTGAACTCAGGGGCATTCTACCTCCGAGCTATACCCCCAGCCCTATTTTTTTTATTCTTTATTTTGAAACTGAGTCTCACTAAGTTGCGGAGTAACTTAGTCTCACTAGGTAGCTGAGGCTGGCCGCGAACCCGGATCCTCTGGTCTCAGCCTCCCGAATGCTGGGATTACAAGCGTGCGCCACCACGCCCGGCTTTGGATTTGTCATATTTTAAAGCAGATTTCTTTTAAACACTGTGATTTTCATTATTTTTCCTATAATGGAATGCCATTTTTAAGGAACAGCATTGGATATCTGACCTCATTCTCCTCTTTGGCTGGCCCTTAAGCTCAAACCCACTTCACTTTTCATCCCCTTACTCTGTTCTCTTCTTATCTTTTAACATACGATAGTTTACTTATTATTACTCTTTTGTTTGTTGACCATTTCCCCAAATAAGAATATAAAGCTTTATGAAGGGCAGAAATCATTGGCTGTGTTAGCTCTGGCTACGTTGACTTTCTATCTCGATAGAGACCAGTGCCTGATGCTCAGTAAATGTTGGTTGAGTTGAATGGGGATTTGCTAGCCTGTGACCCTTCCCTCTCTACATCCTTTTGTTGCTTAGCTTCCTGTTGCATACTGTGGGACCTCTTTCTTTTTTCACTCTTTTTGCTAAAGACCCTTGGTATCCAGACCTCGTTAGCTTTTTTGAATCATACAACTACCTGCTTCCCAGGTCTGTGCCTATGTAATAGTCACATCAAGAACAGAAGTAATTTGCATTTTCTTGGTAGCTCCTGCTTTACAAAGGGTTATCTCATTTGAAGTATTCTTGGGTCTGTGACAGCAATGGTATTCTCTAGGGCCTGCCTTTCACCAAAGTATGCAAGTTAACAAAAAGTTTTTACCATCATGGGATGTGAGCATTGTTCAGTATGTACTGGGCGCACCTTCCCTTGGGCCCTGCTGTTGCCAAATTATGTATGCAGAGCAAGCCTTTTTTGGGGGGAAGGGCACTAGAAGTTAAACCCAGAGGCCTTCTACCTCTGAGGTATATCCTTAGCCCTTTTTGTTGTTTGTTTTGAAACAGGGTCTTGCTAGGTTGCTGAAAGTCTTGCTAAATTGCAGAGGCTGATCACACTTGTGATCCTCCTGTCTCAGCCTCCCAAGTACTACGGGATTACAGGTGTGTGCCACCATGGCTGGCTGAATGTGCCTCTTGAGGACATCTTCTGGCCCTCTAGGAACAATCATGTTTCCCAGAAGAGTGCCTATAGCAGTAAGAGTCTCCAGTGATGAATTTGGGAAAGAAAGGAGAAAAGAAGAAAAAAAAAAGGGGGGGTCGGGAAGAGACTCAGAAAAAAAATTTTATGGGGTACTTTTCAATGGAAGGCACTTGGCTAGATGTTAAAAAACCATTGTTGCCCCAAGGTTAATTTGTTATCAGGAGCTCTGTGAAGATCTGCCCAGTAGGAATTAGAGATGCAGGCATGGAATTGAGAAGTTTGTCTTGAAGGATGTGATCATGTGGAAAACTGGTGACTTTCAGGTTCTTTGCCATAAATTGCCGTCTCTGTCTTCCTAGCCCCTTTCCTTGGTAAGCTATGAAGACAGAACCACTTTCTTCCTAAAGGGCTTCTGTTCTTGCCTCCAAGCCCTGGGAGCGCTCAATAACTATTAGTGTCTAATGATGACACAGGAATATTCCTCTGAGCAACTGGAGCGCTGTAGGCGTGTCACATGTTGACAGGTGCGCACAAATCTCTTTTTGCTGTTTTGAAATATCACTGCCAAGGGAGTTGTATACAACTTGTTCTGACAGAGTGGTCTTAAATATTCATTTCTTTTACCCATTACTTTGAGAGAAATACCAGCATTTAGTCTTCAGGTTGCCAGGAGCAATTTTGGAGAAATTGTATTATAACTTTTTCAAGAGATTGATTTTCATATAGCTCATTTATTTATATACTAATTGATTAATGTTACTTTTAATGATGGAGAACTATACACTTTGGGGGTAGTGGAAATTCAGGAGTTAAATGGAGGCCTTTGATCCCTTATGCCTTCTGGTAAGTTAATTAGCAAGCATTTATTATTTCATGAGGCTAGCTGAGCATAGTGGAAAGAGGATACAATTTAGATGCAAACGTGGTTCATATCCCTGATCTACTTAACTAATTAGTAAATGTGTGACCTTGGACAAATGACTTTCCTTTGATGAACCTTAGGTTCCTCACCTATTATATGGCTGGCCATTGTGGTGGTGTGTGCCTATAGTCCAGGCTGCTCAGGAGACAAGAGAATTATGAATTCAAGACCAGTGTGGGCAACGTAGTGAGACCCCGTCTCTTATTAAAAAAGAACCAACCAAACCAAAGAAAAGCAAACACCCACACACACCACTATCTTTTTGGGTTGGGGGTGTTGCTCAACTCTTGCCTAGAATGGGTGAGTTGCTGGATTTGATCTCAAAGACTGCAAAAAATAAAAGAAAGGAGTGGGGAGGAGGGAGAGAGAAAATGAATGAATGAATGAATGATGCCCATCCAGGTAGTTTCTATGAGGGTTAGATAAGATTATACATATGAAGTGCTTAATGTGGAAGTAATAATCAACACATGATATTATTAATTATATGCTCAGGCTCTATTAGCACTCTTTGTAGGGACCATGGGGCAAGGTTTAAAAGGTGTGCAATATATATGCCTGCAAAGCCATAATAGAAGGCGACAAATAAGTAGTGAGCACACAGAAAATCAGCATAGCATATCATGAAGTGCATATACTACAGAAAGGAAGTACAAGAGACTGAACAGATAGAGGTCACTGTGGTCATAGTCTTCAAGACTTCTGATGAGGATTGTATTAGGATTCCTGTACTCTCAAATTATAGACATCTACACTCTGAGGGGCTCAGTGGTGTAGTGCTTGCCTGGGAGGCGGGAGGCCCTGAGTTTGATCTCTAGCACAACAAAAACCAAAGCCATATAGAAAGGCAGCTTACTGGTTCCCAGAGCCGAAATGAGGGGTTCTCAGGGAAGCCCACACTGGGAATGACTCTGTCTTGCATGTCTGCCTCTCTCTCTCTGCACCCACAGGACTTGGTGTGTGACAGAAGCAAGCTAGAGATCACCCAGAAAGAGGGGCTGACCTTCTTCTCTTAGTCTAAATTCTCAAATTCCCATGAATAGTGGCTAGCCTCACTCAAATGACTTTCCTGTCCTTGTGGTCAGGGGCACAGATCCCTGGTAATTGGTAGTCCTCTCTAGAAATACCTACTTGTGCTGGGGAAGAGGAATCGTTTTTTAAAGGAGTGCACCTTTTTTTGGGTTGAGGGAGACTACAGATTGAATCCAGGGGCATTTTACTACAGAGCTACACCCTCTGCCCTTTTCTTTCTTTGTCTTTCTCTCTCTCTTTTTTTTTTTTTTTTTTTTTTTGAGACAGGGTCTTACTTAGTTACCTGCCATCCTCCTGTGTCTGCCTCCCAAGTACTGGGACTATGGGCATGTGCCTGGCGGATTGTGCCATTCTCAGAAGAAAGGAAGGGTGTGCTGGGCAGCAGGAGCTGGAGATGTGTTTACTCCTGAGGGGGAGAAGGGAGCTTGAGCTGGTTGCAGGGAGAGGGGTAGGTGTGTAGAACACTGGGTTCAAGGAGAAGATGGTTTGTAAACAGGATAAGGTAGATTTGGGGTAGATAATTTAAAGTGGTGGGTTGAGGTTGAGGAGTTTGGACTCATTTGATAGGGAATGAATCCTGAGACTAACATCAGATTGTCACTAGATCCTGCCTTTTATTCTTTAAAATAGGTTTTAGCTGTGCATGGTGGTACACACCTGTAATCCCAGTACTTGGGAGGCTGAGACAGGAGGATCACAGGTTGAAGACCAACTTCAGCAAGTGATACTCTCAGAAATAGTGCTGGGGGTGTAGCTTGGAGGTAGAATGCCTCTGGGTTCAATCCAATGCCTATGAGTTCAATTCAATATAAAATAAAATAGGTTCCATATCATAGGCCGATTATTTGAATTGGTAACCAGAGGATTCAATGCACTTAGGAAGTTACATTCACAGATTGTACACAAGGTGGTCTTTGTAGTCAAGAGGCAGATATCTATTGTGGCAGTGCCTTAAAAACCAGATGCTGTCAAGCATCTGAGCTAGATACTATCTTACCTTCCTTGTAAAAGAACCCTGCAACATGGTATTTCAGAGTAACCAAAAGGGATGATTCAGTAACCAAAGAGATGATTCAGAGGAAATCTTGCTTTTAAAGATGAATTCTAAGTAATAAATATACATTTTGTTATCCCTAATGAAATAGTAAATCTGGGAAATGATCATCAGTGGCTAATAAAATTACTAGGGGATTGGGGTTAACTTGAGGCTCTGGGTTCCATCCTTAGCACCCCCCCCCAAACAAAACAACAACAATCACAGTAAACCTCGAAATCAAAACAAAAAACAAAACCAAAAAACCCCACCCCAAACCAAAACCAGAACCCCAAACCCAACCAAACAAATAAACAAATATTCCCCAAAGCTATTAGGTCAGAGGCTCACAGGAAACCTTAAAATTGATAGATCAGGCTTATTAACCCTTGGTCCCACTTACATATCTTACTATTACAGAAAGAGAAAGGAGCAAACATTACATGCTTCCTAACTGATGCAGTAAGAAATACACAGAACCATCTTTGTTTCCTGCTGAAAAGCCCAATGTGATTTTGATCAAGACTATAGATTCAACTACCAGTTTTAAAGAACAGAAAAAACCAGATGTGGTGGTACACACCTGTAATCCCAGTACTTGGGAGGATGAGACAGGAGGATTGCAGATTCGTGGTGAGCCTCAGCAACCTAGCAAGACCCTGTTTCCAAACAAAAATAAAAAGGACTGGGAGTATAGCTTGGAGGTAGAATGCCTCTGGGTTCAACCTCTAGTACCACAAAGAAGGAGGAGGGGGCTAGGGGTGGAGGAAAAGAGGAGGAACCTTTGGAGTTATAATAAGCCAGGGTTGCAGGTTCCCAGCCAACTTTCCAAACAATAAAAATGGATGAGAGTATAGCTTGGAGGTAGAATGCCTCTGGGTTCAATCGCTAGTACAAACGAGAAGGAGAAGGAGAAGATGGGGGGAAATCTATGAAGTTGTAGTAAGGAAATCTATAAAGTTGGAAATTTCTATGGGACATGTTACTCGGGTTATTCAGAAAGTGGCCAGAAAAACAAAGAGGGAAGAGGAACTATTATTAAGAGACTTAAATAGCAGGTTTGGTGAAAACTTCCATAATAAGAAGTAAAAGCCAAGAAACAAAAAAGGTAAACTCACACACCAAGATTGTTAGTCATCAGATCCTCCCAGATTCTGGAAAATACCATATTAACTTTGATAAATACAAACTTTTTATTTTTTCCCCCTCTTTGCAAAAATTAAATATAAGATTTCTAGTATCTTGGTTAATTTTTCAAGTTCTCATCAGCTCTTTGGAAATACTTCTTTATGTTTCTCAAGAAAAGTAAATGGTGAATAAGAATCCCTTCATTTGGAATTCAGAAATTGTTAAATGATCTGAGGCTTAGGGAAGATAATCCATCTTCTTATTAACAGTTTGATGAATGCTTAAAGTGGCCTGGTTGTTTTTGAAGACTCATTGACAAAGTACCTTATGACATCTTTGTCAAACAAATGGATTCATGAAAGGGTCAACATTTTTATTATAGGGAGGGCCCCATCTTTCAGCTGTTTTAATGTGATCGTAAAATACTCAAGTGAGCTGCCTCTTGGCACACAGAGAGCAACCAGTGGCCTAGCTCAGTGGTAATTAATATTTTTCACAAATTGCTATGCTAGGTAGTTCTACAGTCTTAGCAGGCTTGAGATTTTAACTCCTACAACCAATCTATTTTATTGTTTCTCCTTAAAATCCCAAACTATTGAGAGTCTTTGAAAATTTCTCTCCTTACTGTGCTGGAAAGATTTCAAGGTATGATTCAAATATAATCACACAAAGCAGAACACAGCATTTCTCAAAGAGCTATTGTGTCATATCAGAAGTAAAATATTTCTTAAAATACCACTATATGCCCAATTCAGGCTTAAACATATGTGTTATAAATGATGACAACAGTCAAATAGTACTGTTGTAGGTTATTCAAGTTATTTCACATATACTTTTTTTTTTTTTTTTTTTTGGTTTTGGGGATGGAACCCAGAGATATTCTACCTCTGAGCTATACCCTCAGCCCTTTACATTTTTAATTTTGAAACAGGATCTCCCTAAGTTGCTGAAGGCCTCACTAAAAAGTTGCTGAGCCTGGCCTCTAACTTGAGATCCTCCTGTCTTAGCCTCCCAAGTACTGGGATTACAGGTGTGTGCCATCATGCCCAGCTTCACATTAATTTTAGTGCCTTAATGAAAACAGAAATTTGTATGCAGAATATTTAAATCAAGCCTAGATTGTGACTTATACCCAAAGCAGCAGCATGTTTAAAGGTGCACTTAGCCTTTACAATTCAGTTATTGACTTACTGTGGTTTTATAGTTATATAATAGTTACATAGTAATATGGCTACATTTTGTAGGGGAAGTGATGTAAATTTTAGTTGCAAAAATTCCAAAATTAGACTTTTTTTTTTTTAGCTCACAGAATTAGAATTTAGATAGAACATTTGTTGTTGATATATGAGACTAGTAAAACCCAGCTCCGTTTTTTCTTTCTGGTGAGCTGTTGTACAAATTTTGTTTTGTGTAAGTCAAACACAAACATGGCCATTTCAGTATAAAATTAGACTTTTTGTGGTTAATGTGTTGTAGGAAAAACATTCCGAGATATCCTAAATTTAATTAGAAGATAGGATGGAGAAGAGAGAGAAGTTAATCAGCTATCAGCTTCTGACTAAACCAAGAAGGCTGCTTCACATTCCTGAGTTGTGTGAGCCTTGGCTTGAATACCATCACAGTGGACCACGAGGCCCCTGGGCCCTGTTTATGTATAAACCGTCCCCACTGTTAACCCCAGCCTATGCAGAGCCGCAAGTACTACTTCCTAAGAATTATTCTCAGATTTCTCCCATCTCCTGAGTCACATTATTTTGCCCCTCTTATCTATAGCCAATGAAGGTTCAGTATAAACAATTTACGATTTCCTCTTTGAATTCTCATTATAAAACTATTCTTGGTTCTTAGGACCTGGCTCATTTTCTGGCTACCAGCTATAATGGCTCAATAAACTCCTTCATTTCAGAGAATCCTGGGTCTCAAGAGTTTTGGTTTAGCCGGTTGTGGTGGCGCATGCTTGTAATCCCAGTACTTGGGAGGCTGAGGCAGGAGGATTGTAGGTTTGAGGCCAACCTCAGCAACGTAGTGAGACCCTCAGCAACTTGATGAGACCCTGTTCCAAAATAAAAATAAGAAATAGGGTTGGGGGTGTATCTGAGAGGTAGAATGCCCTTGGGTTCAATCCGCAGTATCTAAAAAAAAAAAAAAAAAGTTTTGGTTTAGTGTTGATACGGTTTGTAAAGATGATTGTCTTTTAAACTTATCACATTGTGTCAAAGGACAAAATTACAACAATTTAGTTGTAATTTAGTGATTGTTTGGGGGGTGTTCCACTTTTGAGCTACATCTTCAAGTGTTTATTTTGAAACAGAGTCTCACTAAGTTACTGTGTTGTGGCCTCTCTTGTCTCAGCCTCCCAACTACTGGGATTTATTTATTTATTTATTTTGGCACTAGGGATTGAGCTGAAGGGATTTCTACCTCTGAGCTATATCCCAAGCCTGTTTTATTTGTATTTTGAAAAAGGATCTTGCTAAGTTACAGCATGCTGTCCTTGAACCTGAAACTTCCTCAGCCTTCTGGGTACTGGGATAACAGGTGTGTGCCATTGTGCCTGGCTAGTTCAATTATCTTAATTGGCTTTCTTTTCTTTTAATTTTCAATTAACATAAAATTGTTCATATTTACAGCATTCAATGTGATAAATCAGTACATGTATAGAACGTGTAATGATCATATTAGGGAGATTAGCATTATCATCTCCTTTAAACTTTTATGACTTCTTTGTGTTGGTTGCCTCTTTTCTAGTTTTTTAATACAACATATAATAAGGTGTTGTGAGCCATAGTCACCCTATCATGCGATAACATACTAGGACAGTTCTTCCTATGTAACTGTGTTTTGGTGTCCATTAGTGACCTTCCTCTATCCCCTGACTCCTCTTCCTTCCTAGCCTCTCGTGATCACTATTCTACTCTTGTCTTGTATGAAATCAGCCTTTTTAGTTTCCACATATGAAAGGTAAATGTGCTATTTGCCATTCTATAATTGGCTTCATTTCCAATTCATAAAATAGAATAAGTGTTCTGATGATCCAAGCAAAGATGATTGATTTTATGGACAGAGAAAGGTTTGAAGAAAACAGAAACAAACAAAAAAAGCAGATTGGTCATTTCAAAGTTACTTTCCTTGTATGGCCAAGGTTGGGAAACAGAATAGTAGGAAAATAGCTGATTGACTAACATCAGGTTATTTCAGGTTATTTCTTTTGTATAAGAATTAAAGTGGAGAGAACTTCATTATCATGCCAATGGAAACTGGCCTGTTAGGGGAATTTCACTGTTACTCTCTAATCCTCATTTGTCCAAAGGTCAAATAAGTAGCTTTGGTCCAACTTAGTGATGGAGAACTCTTGGGTGACTCCATTTTGATTTTTAGCCTGGTCTGTTCAGGAGCTTAGTCTAAAACAACGGTTTCCTGTAATTTTAATTTAACAATTGCTATGGCATTGTAACCCAGACTTTCAGTGATTTATGGAAAAGCTGTATTTTCTCGAGGGTATGAATTGGGAGATGACATGTGATAGTAATGTAGCTATTAAAGTGTTAGGACTTTTCCCTGTGGGTTAAGTCATTGGTGAAGGGATAGAGCAAATCCTTGCAAGCTTCTTGGGCATTCAGGTTGCTTACCAAATGGTTTATAATGAAACTTGATGATGATTATTAAATTTGTCAATCATCCTGTCCTTTCAGAGTTGTAAAAATTACCCAATTTATGTACCTGTAATAAAGAAGAAATGATGTATGGAAATAATCAAGATAGTGGTTTACATTTCACTTGATATAGTATCATGATAATCTATTCTGCATTGCTTTTGTGCACAGAAGAAATTCTTAGTAATATTTCCGAAGGTATGTGTTGTTTTATTACCCAGGTGTAACACAATTTTTCAGGAATACATATTTTTACATAAAATGAGATACTTCTTAGGTTTTATTTCTTTTTGCTGCTTTTTCTTCATCATCTAAAATATGATACAGAAATATCACAAGTATATAGAATGGTGATTGAAAGAACTTTCCTTCCTGTTTGAAATCTGTTTGGAACTTCTCACTACTTCTAGGGTAAATAAAGATCCTTAATGGCTCTCCAGCTTTCTTTCCAGTTTCAGTTTATACCACTCTTTCACTGACTCAGGACTCAAGGACCACTGCCTTTCAATTCTTTTAAATGTGACGTACTCCCCCCCCCCCTTTTTTTTGTACTGGGGACTCAGCCCAGGGATGTTCTACCTTCAAGCTACAGTCCCAGCTTGTTTTATTTTTTTGTTTCGAAACAGGGTGTCACTAGGTTGCTGAGAGTCTTGCTATGTTGCTGAGGCTGTCCTCAAACCTGTGGTCCTCCTGTCTCTGCCTCTCAAATACTGAGATTACAGGCATGCCCCACCATGCCCGGTGTGTCACACCCTTTGAAGAAGCCACAGACCTTCGAGTATGCTGTTCACTCTGCTTGGAACATGTCTCCCTCAGTCCCACCATCTGCACATATCTCCACCTCAGTCCCCTTTGCCTCTGCCTTAGCTTCAGCTCAACTTCATTTCTTTAGGGTAACCTCTTTGCACTAATTGGATCTCACTGTTGAAGGCATTTGCATCCCTATGCATCCTTTTTTTTTTTGTTTTTCTCCCATTAGACTTACTGGTTATAATTTACGTGCTTGTGTAAATTTCTTTTTCTACCTGACTGTAAGCTGGTAGTGGACCTGTTTCTGTCGCCATTGTATTCTTAGCACTTAGCATGGTACCACATATTAGGCACACCATAAGTATTTGTTGAGTGAATGAATAGCATGAAAGCAAGAATATGGCTGTTACTCATTTCAGCAAGGGCATGCACAATGCCGGTATCAAAGACACTATAAACAATGCAGCGTACCTTAAAGAAATCACCTAGGGAGGTTGCCTGCTCATTCCACAGCTGCTGTTGTGAGAAAGGAATTTTGGAACAATTCTAAAGAATTGTCTTTTGAAGTACAGTCATTGAACCAGGCATGGTGGTGCACACTTGTAATCCCAGTACTTGGGAGGCTGAGACAGAAGGATTGCAAGTTCGAAGCCGGCCTCAGCTACTTAGTGAGGCCCTGTTTCCAAGTAATAAAATAAAAAGGGCTGGGGATGTAGCTTGGAGATTGAATACCCTGGATTTGATTCCCAGTACCAAAAAAAAAAAAGAAGTACAGTCATTCCTTGGTATCTGTTGTGGATTGGTTTCAGGACCCAAAAGGATACCAAAATCCATAGATACCCAAGTCTCTTATATAAAATGGCATAGTGTAGCCGGGCGTGGTGGTGCACGCTTGTAATCCCAGCATTCGGGAGGCTGAGACCAGAGGATCCGGGTTCTCGGCCAGCCTCAGCTACCTAGTGAGGCACTCTGCAACTTAGTGAGACCTGGTTTCAAAATAAGGATTAAAAAATAGGGCTGGAGGTATAGCTCGAAGGTAGAAAGCCCCTGAGTTCAATCCCCAGTACCTCCAAAAAAAAAAAAAAAAAAGGCATAGTGTTTCATATAACCTATGCACATCATCCTGGGTATGTTAAATCATCTCTAGAGTATATATAATATCAAATATGACATGAATAAAATGTAAATAGTTGTTATATTGTATAGGAAAATAATGATAAGACAAAAAGTCTGTACATGTTTGAAATTTTTCTTCAGAGCATTTTTGATATGTGGTTAGTTGATTCAAAACCTGTGGATACAAAGAGCCAACTGTCTACAAGCCACTTGAGAAAAGCACATACCCTTTTGATTAAAAATACTATCTAGTTTGGGGATTCTCTTTATTCCACTTTCAAAGAGCCAAATTTGCCACAGTTGAAATTTTTCAAAGAATATTTTATGCATGAAGACAGCCCTAAAAGAGTTGTTCTTTACATGTTTTAAGCATTGACGGGCATTTTGTAGTTAAGTGTGAGCCTTTGAAGAGAGCGGTACTCCTGTGAATGTGTGGGTTTTCTGTTTCTGTTAAAATCTTTTGCAGTCACTGTGCATGCGGTAATGTTTCAGTTTTGCTTCTGGATATCAGGTGGGATATGTTTTAAGTCATTCACTTCATCTTTGTGCCTTTTGTTCTCCATGAGCTAAATAAACATTGCAGAATTTGTTTTTTTTCCAGAAGGGAATGTAATAGGGGATCAAGTTAATTATAAAGTGCTTTAAATTCCTCAGATACTGAGTTTGATGTTTAGGAAAATTCTGTGTTAGTGTGAACAATCACATAACTGGGACCACATTCTTTAATTGAAAAATATCAGGGATTCTTGCCAAGATCTGTTATTCAGGATTATTTATTCAGTAATTTTGTTGACTTAGCTACTATCTCTTAACCTCTTTTTTTGCTAGGTTCTGTACTATCAGATTTTGGAAGAAAGTTACTGTGTATACCTCTTTTCTCCAGGAACTTAAATCAGCATTGACTTTCAAGCAAGGATAACTGAGTTGAAAATAAATCATATATGAGCCAGGTGAGGTGTGCACACTGTAAGTAACTTCAGTACATGGGAGGCTGAGACAGGAGGATCGCAGGTTCGAGGCTAGCCTCAGCAACTTAGCAAGACCATGTTTCAAAATAAAAAACAAAAATGGATTAGGGTGTAGCTCAGAGGTAGAATGCCCCTTGTCTCAACTCTCAGTACCACAAGACAAACATACAAACAAACGAACAAAACCCCACATGTGTGTCTTTGCGTTTTAATCTTTGGGAACTTTTTCGTATACTGAACTGGCAAAAGCAACCACTGAAGGTTGTTGTCTGGCAGGACATTTGTCACAGATCCACTCAGGTCACCACTAGCCCTGTAGTTTTCACTTGTTCACCTTGAGATGTGCTGCAGTCACCATGATTGAGGTGCATTCAGAACAGTGGACAGCTCTGCAAGCCACCATTTTGGTGGAAGCCTTAGTTCCACGGCCAGTAACAAAAGTTCTTTTGACCTTTTATTCTAGTGTCCTTAGTTGCACCTGAGCAGCAGGCTTTGCCAGCACTTTTTGTTTCATTTACTACTTGCCAGTAAAAGCTTACATTTTCCTACTGCTTCAGTCCTGACAGCATTTACTTCTGCAAATACATCTTCTGTGCCTAGCAATAATAACAAGATTCATGAGAGAATGATCTTTTGAATTTGATCTTTCAAAGAACGATCCTTTGCTAAATATCTTCTTTGGCAGGTTACTGCTTTTTGGCAAACAAAGCTGGTAAAGACCTTTTAATGTGTATGAGGAAGGCTTAGTGTATTCTCTGCCTGTCTGTATGAGCCTGAGTTAACCTGGCTGTGGCTTAGTCACCACCTCTCATCTGAATCACTGACCATCATCTGTATGAGTCCTGGCCAGCCACTCCCTACCTCTAAATGGAATTGTTCCCTAGAGGGATTTGAATGTCACATACATTTTGACTGTGATGCACTTTTATCATTTGCACTAAGCCCTTCCTTTATTATTCTTTGAATCACCTATTCTTCAGCTGGGGTCATAGGATTGCCTCATGTTTTTATAGGTGCACTTCATGTGCTCATCCTTACCTGACTGTCGTGCACTTTCCTGTGTGGAGTTACTCTTGAGTGCACCAGAGTGACATCTTGGGGAAATTATTTTGCTGTGGCTCCAGGAAGTCTTAGGAATGATGGCAGTCACATACTGAAGTTCCTTGTGCCCACTGAATAAGCACTGAAAGGCTGTGAGTTTCTGAAAAGTTAATGGAGAATTAATGCCTTGTAAACATAATTTCCTACTATTTCAAATAATGACCTACTCAGGTTCTGGCCACATGTGATATGAGTTGAACAATTTGAAACTGGTAAAGAAAGGATAATAAAGGATTCAAGACTGATCATTTAGCTGTGAAGGAAACAGCCTTCTTTGCATGACAGACTTACTAATATTTTAAGGAGCTAGTAGAAGTGAAGAGAGTTTAAATAAATAATTGCCCAAAGTCACATCAGTAGTCAGTGACAGAGCGGGGATCTGAACCCCAGACTGTGACTGTGTAGCTCTGGGAGGGAGGCATTGTGTGTCATGAGAAGTAATACTGCTGAGTGTAGCTTAGTGCTAGAGTACCAGCCTAGCCTGTGGGAGGCCCCCAGCTTTCATCCCCAGCACTCCTCAGAGACGCTTTATTGAAAAGATGAGACAAATTCAGATTTAGAATACAAATTAGTAAATTACTTGAGCTTTTATTGAACCAATGTTGCTGTAAAATATTAACTCAATTTTAAAGGAAATAAGAAAATAATTTATTCAAAATAAATAGCAAAATGTGAGTGACTGTGGCCTGGGAACAGGGATTCAAGTTACCCCGAGTGACGTGTTACACCATGGAAGAGGTTACATGAACTTTAAAGTTCACAGAACAAAAGGAAGTTATAAATCAATGCATTTACCAATTATGTTGGTGGGAGCAGGGAACATCAGGTAGATGGGCTACAGCAAGGTGGGAAATGTCTTCTATAGGTTCCAGATGTGCGGATTTTTTTTTTTTTTTTTGCGGTACTGGGGATTGAACCTAGGAGCATTCTACCTCCAAGCTATACCCCTAACCCCATTTTTTATTCTTTATTTTGAAACACGGTCTCACTAAGTTGGGAAGGGCCTTACTTAGTAGCTGAGGCTGGCTGTGAACCTGTGATTCTCCTGTCTCAGCCTCCCAAGTACTGGGATTACAAATGTGTGCCACCACGCCCAGTTTAGATGTGCAGAATCTTAAGGCTTTCTTAGCTTTAGGGTTGGTGGAGGCTGGAGGCCTGGTAAGTGTAGTGATACATTTCAAGAAGTTTATCTGTCACATGAAGGTTAGGTCAGATACAAAAATTAAGGTAATTGGTAAGATAATTAAAGGGCCTAAGATCACCCAAGATAATTTTGCCTCTCAACCTACAGTATTCCATCTCTCCATAGTCACAATGTTCAGCTCAGCCAAGGTCAAGCTGTCTGCAGGATCTTTAATACAGATGCAACTTCTTCAGAGAACCTCAGTTCACACCAGCAATCCCATTTAATAGAACTTTGTCAAGGGCCTGGTATATGTGTCGAGCACTCTGCCAGGTGCTAGAGAGGATATGAAGATCATCAACTATCAGAGCTCATAATATATATAAAAACAACTTGCATACAAGACAGGATTCATTTACTCATAGACATTTACATGGTACCTATGTTGTGCCGGGACCGGGTTAGACACTGAGAATCAATCGTCTATGGGCTGGGGATATAACTTAGAGGTAGAGTGCTTGCCTAATATGCCCCAGTTGTTGGGTTCAGTCCTCAGCAGCACCCCATCCCCCACCCCTCAAATCATTCATCTATTCATGAATTCATCCTAAAACCTCGGATCATCTGCTGTGCACCAGACCTTGTTATAGATGCTGGGAGTGTATTTGAAAACAAAGCAGGCAAGGCCTGTGTATTCATTGAGTGTACAGTCTGGTGGGAAGGAAATAGATGATAAGAAAATAAGCAAGAAAAGGTCTACTGTGCAAAGGATTAAAGCAAGGTGGTATGCAGAGAGTGACTGGATGGCTGTATTATGTTGCAAAGATATGTTACATTTGGTCCTTGCCTGCAGGAGGCAGACATGTCCACAGCTAACTACGGCTTGCTTCCTTGTATGAACAAAGGGCTGTGGGTGAAGCCCACTGTGGCTTGCACATCCTCAGAAGGAGGCTGAGGGGTGACTAAGTGGCATGCTGCCAAGACTTGATTTGTGCGTAGGTGGTAACCTGAAGTCTAGGCAAGACAGGAGAGGGACTGATATGATGCAGTGATTACTCTCTGGAATTATAACCCTGGTCAGGTACAGGGGGAAGGTGAGAGAAGCAAGTGGTTACTTCTCAGGAGAGGACTAGGGAAGGCTTCCGGGGTGGGGCAGCATTTCAACTTGGCCTTTTAACCTGCAGAGATGCAGGGCATGGTGGCGTTACTGTGACAGGTTTAATAGCACTGTGTGTGTGGGGAGAAAGCCACAGGGGTTAGGCCTCAAATACCAGGTGCTTCAGGTGGGTGGAAGGAAGTTGATGTAGGTTTTGGAGAAGACTGACCCAGTCCCTATCCTCACAGTGGCGTAGAAGGTGCATTGGAGTAGGGAGAGAAGGGGCTGAGAGACAGTTGTGGAGGCTGCTGTCACGGCCTGGAGGAGATGGAGTTCTGACCTAGGACATGGATGGTGACCCGGGGTGAGAGTGGAGATATAGGGATGGCTGTGGAAGTATTAATCAGAAGGCAGTCTTCTGCTTGGATGTGGAGGGTTAGGGAGCAGAAGGAGAAGAATATGACTCCAAGAAAGTGTGTAAAAAGCGCTGGAACCTCATTTCTTTGTTGGGATGCCATTGGGAAATTTCTTCATCACACTTTTCAGTGTCGGCTCCTAAGCAGCTCAGTCATAGTAAGTGATAGGAAACAGTTTGCTTCCCTGGAGGAGTACAAATATTCTTGTCTGGTGGAAAATCATAACTGATTGTGTTTATAATTTCACATTGGCTGCTAGGAAGCACAGAATCAAATTTGCTGTACACACACACACACACACACACACACACACACACACACACACACCTCTTTGCTGTCCAACTGCAATAACTATTTGAATTTTTATTCCAGTTTTTTTATCCTGGCCAGTCTTCCTTTTTCTACTCTAACTTATACTTTCTTGTTCATGAATTTTAGTTTCCTTCTATAATACACGCATTTCTCATAAGCTACCTTAAATTCCTTGTAGAATTAGATGGGCGCTAAATAAATAATGCCACCGCGCTGTTTCTATGAGATAGCTTCAGAATGTTATAGATCAGTATATAAATGCAAGGACTCATCATATTTTATATTTATTTATTTTTTTTGTGGTACTGGGGATTGAACTCAGGGGCATTCTACCTGTGAGCTACACCCCCAGCCCTATTTTTTATTCTTTATCTTGAAACAGGCTCTCACTAAGTTGCGGAGGGCATCACTAGGTAGCTGAGGCTGGCTGCGAACCTGGATCCTCTGGTCTCAGCCTCCCAAATGCTGGGATTACAAGCGTGTGCCATCACGCCTGGCTCCATATTTTAAATTTACGTGTTTTTAAGTGAACTTTGTCTTCAGTGGTTTTTAGATAAGTGGTGTGTATAACCACAGATTATAAAACTAAATGAAAAGTGGTGTGACGGCGAGAGCCAGATTCATGAGTAAATATTTGCACATTAACCCAGTGCACTCAGTCTCTTGGTCAGTTATTTTTTTCAGGTGTATGAATCGTTGTAAGAATTGAAAAGATAAATTTTAGAGGGGGAATCACAAATTTTAGTAGTTGGTCCATTTGGAGACTTGAAGTTGATGTTATTAATGATATAGGTCTAATCTGATTAGCTCAAATCTAATTGGGTACTACTTTTTATTTCTAATCAGCTTATGCAGACCAGACCTCAGAAGATTTTGTAGTGTTTTGGGGTTGTTTACTATTGAATAATTAGTAGGTAACTGGTTAGGCAAGAAGAATTAATCTCTCACTGCCTAGATTCTGTTGTCTAAAGAAAGATCTTTTTCATTCTATAAAAGGAAACTAGATGGCTAGATAAGGAAGTAGACTCCTTTATAGCAAAAATATTTTAGATTAAAATAGCCAAATAATTAAAGAGATATTTGTGATGACTGGATTTGTCCTTTTTAGCTTCCAGTAAAAAAATTTCCCCTTTCTATTTATATTTATTTGTTTATTTTTGTAGTACTGGGGATTGAACCCAGGAGTTTTCTACCTTCAAGCTGTACCCCCAGCCCTTTTAATTTTTTTTTTTTTTCAGTACTAGGGATTGAACCCAGGGGCATTCTACCTCTGAGCTATACCCTCAGTCCTATTTTTTATTCTTTATTTTGAAACAGGGTCTCACTAAGTTGCAGAGGGCCTCACTAAGTAGCTGAGGCTGGCCGCGAACCTGCCGTTCTCCTGTCTTAGCCTCCCAAGTACTAGGGTTACAAGTGTATGCCACCACACCTGGCTTCAGATTTATTTATTTATTTACTTACTTACTTATTTATGGTACTGGGGATTGAACTCAGGGGCATTCTACCTCCAAGCTATACCCCCAGTCCTATTTTATTCTTTATTTTGAAGCAGGGTCTCACTAAGTTGTGGAGGGCCTAAATAGATGAGGCTGGCCGGGGAACCCGAATCCTCTGGTCTCAGCCTCCCAAGTACTGGGATGTTACAAGTGTGCGCCACCACGCCCGGCAGCACAGCCTCATGCTCCTCCCTCCTCCTCTTGAATGCCTACAACACTACTTTTCTGGCTTTCACTGTCTTGTGGCTTCAGTTATTCATACACATACCTTATCCAACAACTTTAAAAGCTGCTTGAAGACAAGGATTCTACTATTATTCTATATATTCTTTCTTTACAGTACTTTGCCCATTTTGGACACTCAAATAATGACTGAATTGACTATTAGTCATTAAAAATAATTCCTTGGTTGGAGGTATAGCACAGTGGTAGAGTGCTTGTCTAGCATGCTCATGGCCCTGGGTTCCAACTCCGATGTAAAGGAAAAAAAGATTCACATTGGGCCCTCCATGATGACATGATAGAAAGATGTGTATGTATATGCACATATATAGATATATATGTGTAATATGCCAATGAAGGTTTTGAAATGTGATGAGGCTCAGGGGAGTTGTGTGTTTGAAAATATAATGAAATGGGATGCTTCTAAGGATGAGAAAAAAATGTTGAATACAAGAGTGAGAATAGACTATTTCTTCTTTCTACCAACAATCCATGAGTTCAACTACTATTCTGTATGATTAAATTCCAGTACAATTGGACAGACCCCTGGGTGGATAGACCCATAGAGTGAACTGTAATGGCATGTTGGACATATAAAACCTTTTTCTGGGAAAGTCCATTGAAATGAAAATGAACTTCATTAACTGAAGGCAAAGATCATCAACTTAGATACACAGTTGATAACATTTAAAAATACATTTCTCAAAATCTTTATTTGACTACGTTGAGAAGGGGAATCTTTGTGTTTTTTCATTTTAAAAATATATTTTATCATCAGATGTGGTGGTTCACGCCTGTAATCCCAAGTACTTGGGAGGCTGAGACAGGAGCATGGCATTTTCAAGGACAGCCTCAGTAATGTGGCAAGACTCTCAGCATCTAGTGAGACCCCATTTCAAAAAGAAAACAACCTCCAAGTTAAAAAGGGCTAGGGGTATAGTTTAGAGGTACAGTGCCCCTGGGTTCAATCCCTAGTACCACCAAAAATTATATATATTTATATAGTTATATATATATAGTTAGCATATAAGCATCATGATTCTAATAACAAAACTATCATATGCTTAAAAATATTGATCAGAAAATGAATTTAATTCTTTTCATTGTATTTCTTGCTCCCTCCTTTCCCTCCAAATATCAAAGTGTAAGATGATGAAGCCAGGAGTGGTGGCACAGGTCTGTAATCTCAGTACTTGGGAGGCTAAGACAGGAGGATCACAGGTTTGAGGCTAGCATCAGCAACATAGACCCTATTTCAAAATAAAAAATAAAATAGGACTGAGGATATGGCTGAGAGGTAGAATGCCCCTGAGTTCAATACCTAGTAACACACACACACATACACGAGAGCTAATGACATACCAGTGTATTTAGCATAAAACTGGTTATATTATAGTTGTAGGTTTTATTTATTTCTAAAGCATATTTTCTTCAATTGAAGCTTAATAGCTGTATTCTTTTTTTTTTTTTTTTTTTTTTGCGGTACTGGGGATTGAACTCAGAGGCATTCTACCCCCAAGCTATACCCCCAGCCCTATTTTTTATTCTTTATTTTGAAACAGAGTCTCACTAAGTTGCGGAGTGCCTCACTAGGTAGCTGAGGCTGGCCGCGAACCCGGATCCTCCGGTCTCAGCCTCTCGAATGCTGGGATTACAAGTGTGCGCCACCACACCCGGCTAGCTGTATTCTTGACATACAAACATGTTCTGATTCTGCTAGACTCAAATGAAAAAATAAGTATGGTAAATATTATTCTCTATGAAATGATGCAGAAATAATTAGAACAGCCTGGGCCACCAAGAGCACTGACTGTGGAGTCTGCCTTGTGGTGGTGTTGTGTGGACTATTAAATTTATTATTCAGGACAGAATAGTAGCTGGCATGAAGTAAGTGCTATATTAATAGTTGGTGTTTTTGTTACTGCTGTTATATGGCTTAAACCATTTATTTGTGTAATTAAAAAGAATTATATTTTTGTTGCCTTACCCCTAAAAGGATATAATCCTCTTCTGAAGCAACTGAAAAGACTTCTGCTTTTAGTAGGAGTCACTGAGAAGCTGGAGAGTTTTGGAAATCCCCTTCTGCACCACTATCTCTTTCTCTAAGATGAAGTTATTTAAGTTCTGCGGGTCTCCATCTTCTCATCTGTAGGATGACAGTTCCGAAGTGATGGGTCTCCATCATCTCTTCAGACCACAGTTCTCTTTCCATCTGCATAAGCAAGAAGGTTGGGGTTATTTGTGTTAAATTTTTTGATCTGGGATGATAGAATTTTAGAACCAGAAGGGATATTAACCAAACACTCCACTCTCTGTGGAACTCTTCTCTTCGCTTCATTTAGCGTATGTGTATGTTTTCCTTTGATTGTCTATCTTTTCTTTCCAAAGCATTTTTCACATACTGTATAATGTATTTACTTACTATGTTTCTGTCTCCCTGCTTGCAGTAAGCTTCACAAGGGCAGGGGTCTTTGTCTGACACATAGTAGGTACCAGGTAGGGGCTCAAAAAATATTGCTGGGGGAATGAATGAATCTTGGATTGTCTGGTAGCTATTGCTATTAATTAATTAATTCTGATTTTCCTCAAAACTTCTGATTTTTGCCAATGATGCTACATCTGTGTTACCAAGAGCAAACTCTTAGAGATGTTGGCAGCCACACCTGAGGCAGCAAGTTAGATAATTTTTAAGAGATTGAGACAAGCCGGGCGTGGTGGCGCACGCTTGTAATCCCAGCATTCGGGAGGCTGAGACCGGAGGATACGGGTTCACGGCCAGCCTCAGCTACATAGTGAGGCACTCTGCAACTTAGTGAGACTCAGTTTCAAAATAAAGAATAAAAAATAGGTCTGGGGGGCCGGGCGTGGTGGCTCACGCTTGTAATCCCAGCATTCGGGAGGCTGAGACCGGAGGATCCGGGTTCGTGGCCAGCCTCAGCTACCTAGTGAGGCACTCCGCAACTTAGTGAGACTCGGTTTCAAAATAAAGAATAAAATATAGGGCTGGGGGTATAGCTCGGAGGTAGAATGCCCCCGAGTTCAATCCCCAGTACCGCAAAAAAAAAAAAAAAAGGTCTGGGGGTATAGCTTGGAGGTAGAATGCCCCTGAGTTCAACCCCCAGTATCGCAAAAAAAAAAAAAAAAAAAGATTGAGACAGTCACACAGCTCTGGGTACAGAAACAGTGACAGTACTTTCTAGTGCAAGGTAGATGGGATGGAATCTTCTCTGACAGAACGTTATTAGTCAGAACTAGGGCTAACCGACTAACTGTCCAGGAAATTACCTCAAATCATCAAAATTTATTACTAAAATTGTAGCTGCTGCTAGGTTAATATTCTGATATACTTCTGTGTCATATTAATTCCATTGGAGACTGTTGCTTCTAGAGTCCCAACTTTGCAGCCAGCATCCAGTGAAACCCCCAGCACTTTCCAGTTCTGTCTTGTACTAGTGTCCTTTGTCATTCCTCTACCCAGCTGAGGCCTCCTAAGTTCCTCTGTTCACACCTTACCTGAAGTCATTTCTATCATGTCTTTGGACTCCTAAATTATTCTTAAATATTTCATTTGTATATTGCTTTCCTTTCGACTCATGAAATGATGGAGATGGATACTGGTGAATGAATCACAAGTCATAGCTAAAGCAAAACCTGCTAACCCATGCTACCAAGTTAACCTAATGTAAGTGTATTTACTAGCCTGTGGTGCAGTTTCAAAGGGTTTAGGAAATTCTGAGATAAAGTTCTTTTCATTTTATTTTTTTGGGGAATTAACATACACATGTCTTTTTAAAAAAATTGAATGAGTTGGGTGAGGTGGTATGTGCCTTTAGTCTCAGCTACTTGGGAGGCTGAGGTAGGAGGATCAATTGAGCACAAGGAGTTTGAAGATTAGCCTGGGCGACCTATTGAGACCTTGTCTCAAAAAAAAAAAAATTGAATGAGTTATAATATTTGGTAATAGAAGGCTTCAAATGAATTAACTTTGCTTGGAAAAATAGGAAATTGTTAATTCAATTGCTTGGTTGTGTGTATGTGCGTACACACACACACACACACACACACACACACCACCACCACCACCACCCCCACCCCCACCCCCCACCCCCCCCATTTAAGGTAATTTACTGATCTATGAGATCAACCAGACCAAGAAAGACAGGTGTTGGTGGTTGCTAATTCCAGGAGCATACATACTCAGGCTTTGCGCTGGTGGTCATTCCCCTGCTCAGTCTCTCAGTGTTCATTGTTTCAGAGTTTATTTTAGACATTGGTTTATGATTCTCATACTGTAGTTTGACTATAGTTATCTGGCCAGGAAATGAATGTGCATTGACTTCCATGCATGCAAAAGAGTTACCTTCCCTGGATGCAAAAGAGTTTCCTCCTATTTCTGGGACTTCAGAGAACATTTTTTCCCCTAGATTAATCTAGACAATAGCTGTCTATGCCCTTTCTAAGCAAATCAGCTTTATGCAGGTCATCAAAAAAGAAATTTTACATGTCTTTCTAATTTTTCAGGCTGATTAAAGAACTCAGTGAGGATACAGAAGACATTAATTTGCTCATTTTCTTTCCAAATCTTGAACCATTTGTTCTTCTGTTCCATATTGTAGGACAAGTTAATATTCTCCTCCCTTTCCTAATTGTACCACAATTTTGAGTTTTCATTGTTTCATCAAATGCACTGTATGTTTACTCTTAGATTTTGACATATTAATTATTAGGAGTATTTGATTATATATAGTCTGATCAGTGTTTAGCAGTACCACGCAGCTCACATTTGTACAGAATGCTGACAGAATGACAGGCAGTGGGAGCCCGTATTGTGTGCAGCACAGCTGGTTAGTGGAGGGGCAGGCTGGGCATGCCCGTTACAGCACCCATGATGTGCTTGATTGTTGTGCGTTTTCATATAGGAGATACCTGCTGTTTGGTCAGAGGTTATTGACTGCAAAGAACAGAGGCCCACTCAGGTTAGCTTGAAATACCCTAGAGCCTTAAAAATGAAGAATTTAACAGCCAGTTTCAGCAATATTAGTAGACCCAGTAGGGACTGTGGCATGACCTAGAAAGTCAAGAATCAATGGTCCCTGCCTCCTCCCTGTTCTTCCTTTCTGTATTCTCTCTTTTCTTGACTGGGTCAGCATATTTATACTTTTTGGCATCCACATGATCTTTTGGTTTTAGGCACTTATTAGAGCCTATGTTTTTCATAAATCAAGTTCTGAAGAGACAGTTTGATTGGTTTAATTTGGCCTAAGTATCCACTCCTTGGGTCAGAGAGCTGTCCTGGGTTCAGTCATCTTTTAGGGTCGGGAGAGGGAAGATTTATGTAGTAGAATTTGGGCAGCTCTTGGTGTATCCTGTACCCACCTCCTGCATTGGTTCTTTGCTTTTTTTCCTGTGATACTGGGGGTGGAACCCAGGGCCTGCTAGGCAAGTATTCTACCACTGAGTTGGATATCCAGCCTGGTTCTTTGTTTTTAGTCTATTCTGTCATATGTTCTTTTTGTCTTCGTTACACATTTTGAGAGATGTCCTTACTATTATAGTACTTTTATTGATTTTTTTATTTTGGCAATCATATTTTACTGTTCTCTATAATAATTTTATTTTCCTTGTGTCTTATTCTTTTTTAATGGTTGCAGTATCTTGAATCACTGTGAACTGCATTCTAGTTATTTTTTTAAGGTACTCTTCTGTTTCTGGAATTAACTCTTCCCTTAGGGTCAGTTTTCCTTCCCCTGTTATTGATTTGCCTTATAGGCTTGGTTGCCTGTTCACACTTAAGAATGAAGGACTGGGGAGAGTTTATTCTCTTAAAAACATCTATAGGTAGAGGTCACCCCCCTCCTTTGTACCTCTCCCTTGAATGGAAATTCTAAGTGGAGTGTGTGTGTGTGTGTGTGTGTGTGTGTGTGTGTGAGAGAGAGAGAGAGAGAGAGAGATAGAGAGAGAGAGAGAGAGAGAGAGATACTGTTTCAAAATAAATAAAATAGGGCTTGGGGTGTAGCTCAGAGGTGAAATGTCCCTGGATTCAATTCCCAGTACCAACCCGCCAAACAACCAGCCAACAAACAAAAGCACATTAAAACAACAAAAATCTGACAGATAAAATTGTATGTATTTACCATGCACAACACAATGTTCTGAAGTTTATATATATTACGTTGTGGAATGACTAAATTTATCTAATTAACATATGTATTATATCACATATCATTTTTATGAGAACACTTTATATCCACTTGCTTAGCATCTTCCCTTTATTTTCTTTTTCCTTCCCTTCCTTCCTTTCTTTTTGTGGTTCTGGGAATGGAACCCAGGGCCTCATGTATGCTAGGCAAGTGCTCTACCAGTAGGCTACATACTAGCCTAGCACTTTTCAAGAATATACTGTATTATTAGCTATAGTCACCATGTTATACAATAGATCTCTTGAAATTATTTCCTCCTGTTGTTTGTATTCGTTGACCAATATCTCCTTAATTATCTTTTTTTTTTTTTTTTTTTTTTTTGCAGTACTGGGGGTTGAACTCAGGGGCATTCTACCTCCGAGTTATACCCCCAGACCTATTTTTTTTATTCTTTATTTTGAAACAGGGTCTCACTAAGTTGCGGATTGCCTCACTAGGTAGCTGAGGCTGGCCGCAAACCTGGATCCTCCGGTCTCAGCCTCCCGAAAGCTGGGATTACAAGCGTGCGCCACCATGCCCGGCCCTTATCTTTTTAAAAGAGGGGAAAAAGTTCTATACTCAGAATACTTCTGATGTCACATGAATGTATTATTTTCCATACCAATTAGTCCTTCAGTTCTTGGTGGATACTGACTGGGTGTCCTTTTACTAATTCAGTTCATAGGCTAACTTCCTGGAGTTAGTGCTGACCTCACAGGTTAGGGGCTCCACAAGACTGTCCCTCACTTCAGATACTAAACACGAGTAGTGGTTCCCGGTTACCCACAACTTTCTTCCTATTTGGCTACCAGTTGGAGGTTCCCATGACCTTCCCTCAGGTTCCGTAATTTGCTAGAACCCAGGGAAAGTTTATTTAGTATTCCATTTTTTTTTTTTTTAATGGCAGATATGTTAAAGGATACAGGTGAACTGCCAGATGAGAGAAGGCGAGATCTGGAAGGAACCAAGCACAGGAACTTCTTTCTGTTTTTGTGGAGTTTGGGGTGTAACTTCCTCCCAGCAAGTGGATATATTTTTTTTTTTTTTTTTTTTGGACAGTACTGGGGATTGAACTCAGGGGCATTCTACCTCCGAGTGACACCCTCAGCCCTATTTTTTATTCTTTATTTTGAAACCGAGTCTCACTAAGTTGTGGAGTGCCTCACTAGGTAGCTGAGGCTGGCCGCGAACCCGGATCCTCCAGTCTCAGCCTCCCAAATGCTGGGATTACAAGCGTGCGCCACCACGCCCGGCAAGTGGATATATTCTTATTTGCTAGCCAGGAAGTTCTCCAAACTCTACTGTTTAGGATTTTAATGGGGATTCTATTATATAGGCATTGTTGATTAAATCATTGGCAATTGGTGATTGGATTGATCTCCAGCCCCTGGTTGGGATGGAGAGGGGATGAAAGTTCCAACCCTTTAATCACATGGGAGCACACACTATAGTTGTGGTTTTGTGCTTAGGATGCTTGTGATGCTTCGTGCTTGTGCAGAACGCTCTGTGTCAGGGACATCAGACCACAGGCATGAAAGTGCCCGTTTCCCAGTTTCTTAGGTCTTCCTGTTAGCCTGATGGTATGCAGTTATAGCTTTCATAACTTTTATCTAAAAAAATGTTTGTTTTGTGGTACTGGGAATGAACCCAGAGGTATTATTCCTCTGAGATCCATCCCAAGCCCTATTTTATTTTGAAACAGAGTCTCACTAAATTGTGGAGAGCCTCGGTAGACTGCTGAACCTGCAATCCTCTCTCACTCAGTCTCCTAAGTACTGGAATTACAGGTGTGCACCACCATGCCTGGCTCAGTTTTTAATGATATATATTGCATGTGTTTTTTAGTGTCCAACTTCTCAGTAAAACTATAAACTTGAGCAGGGATCATAGCCAGTATGATTCATTCATTCATTCCTTCCTTCCTTCCTTCCTTCCTTCCTTCCTTCCTTCCTTCCTTCCTTCCTCCCTCCCTCCCTCCCTCCCTCCCTTCCTTCCTTCCTTCCTCTGTCCTTCCTCCCTCCCTTCCTTCCTCCCTTCCTTCCTCTGTCCTTCCTCTGTCCTTCCTCCCTCCCTCCCTCCCTCCCTTCCTTCCTTCCTTCCTTCCTTCCTTCCTTCCTTCCTCCATTACTGGGGATCAAACCCAGGGATATTCTACCTCTGAGCTATACCTTCAGGCCTTTGAAAATTTTTATTGTGAAATAGGGTCTTACTAACTTTTCACTTGCCAGTAGGGTCATGCTGGGATCGAGCCTTTACTACATGGGAGGCACTTCAGATTAAACTATAGGAGCATGTGAGACTTTCTCTTTAACGCACATTCCCAACAACTTTTAATATTCATATGTATGGGTGATGAATGTTGTTTTAGTGGTGTTTTGATCTTCATTATGAATGAGGTTGGATATTTTTAATGCATTTATTGGATACTTATATTTCTTTTTCTATATTTGTGCCTTTTGCCTATTTTTCCTTTGGGGTTTTTAACCTTTTTCTTATTGATTTGTAAGTACTCTTACTGTATTAAAATTTATATTATAGACTAGATATTTTTTCTAGATTATCTTTCAACTTTATTATTATTATTATTGTTGTTGTTGTTTATTTATTTTTTGTGGTATTGAGGGTTGAACTCAGGCATTCTACCTCTGAGATACACCTTCAGCTGTATTTTTAATTTTTTATTTTGAAACAGGCTCTCACTAAATTGTAAAGGGCCTCACTAAGTTGCTGAGTTGGGCCTCAAACCTGTGATCTTCCTGTCTCAACCTCCCAAGTATAAGGATTATAGGTGTGAGCCACCATGCTTGCCTTTAACTAAAATTGTCCTTTAAATTTTTATATAGTCAAACACATTAGCCATTTCTTTATGGCTCCTAGGGTTTGGATCATCTATACTTTTAAAAATATTTTTATGATTCATCCTAATATTGTAATCTTTGGCAATGAAATTTATTTTGGTGTAAGTTTTTTTCCCCTTGAAAATTTAAAATATAGTCCCAAATTGAGTTTAATGAAGTTACTGTTCTTCCTGGCCTTTGGGTTTTTCTATGTTATTCCCTCTATCTAGAATGTGTTACTTCCTTATATCTTTGCATAATGAACCTATAAAAATATAGCTAAGAGGCCAGCTTCTTCCTGCTGATTTGTTGACCAGCCCATGGTTAGTTCTTTTCTTTTCTTTTTTTTTTTTTTGTGGTACTAGGGATTGAACTCAGAGGCATTCTACCTCTGAGCTATACCCCCAACCCTATTTTTTATTCTTTATTTTGAAACAGAGTCTCACTAAGTTGTGGAGTGCCTCACTAGGTAGCTGAGGCTGGCTGAGAACCCAGATCCTCCAGTCTCAGCCTCCCAAATGCTGGGATTACAAGCATGCGCCACCATGCCTGGCTCTGGTTGGTTATTTTCTGTCATACACAGAATTTAAAGACTCTAATTTCAATAAGATTCTTTCAAGTAGGATTTGATGACATTTCTTTAATAAAGTGCTTTTTTCAGTTAGATATATTTTTCCAGTCAAACGTTAACAGGGATTCTTTTATTAGTGAGCTTCCTGAAAGTCAGTAGAATGGTCTGGTTAAGTTCTTAAAGGAGATTTTATTAAATGTAAAACTTGAAGATGTTGCCTTATGCCATTACTCATTTGAAAATGTTTTGGTTTTCAATGTTGTGTATTCTGGCAGATCAAAGGTTTGTGCTTAGAAATTAAGAACACACTATTGAAAGAAAATGTGAACATGTTACTTCCAAGCTTTAACTGGGTTTTTAGTTTTGTAAATCATTTCCTTTTGGGTATAAAAGTAATAGCATATATATTCTGGAACATCTCAGATATATATAAAGTATAAATAATAATAAACACTATAATCTCATCAACTAGAGAAATTTTGGTGTATTTCTTCCTAGTGTTTATTTTTTCTTGAGTCTGCAGACACTGAAGTATACACATATACACAAGCATATGTAGATATTTTACAAAGTTAGGTGTATATTGGATATGATTTTAAATTTTCTTTTGTTGTTACAGCATAAGCGTTTTCCCATGCCATTAAATATTTTACCCACGTCTGCCTGTGCCACCTTGGGCAAGTCACTAAACCTCTCTGGGCCTTACTTTTCTTACCTGTAATAGAGATAGTGATAGAGATGTTTGTTGTAAGCATTAAATTCATGCAATGCTTACAGCAAAGTGCTAATTTATATTAGGTATTGACGACATTTTAAGTGTTATTCTTATTTAATAACAATAGAATTGCTTTGTAGTATTTCATCATATGAATGCATAATAATGTATTAGCCACTTCCTTCTTGAATACTTTTTTTTTTTTTTTTTTTGCGGTTCTTGCGATTGAACCCAGGGGCATTCTACCTCCAAGCTACACCCCCAGCCCTATTTTTTTTTATTCTTTATTTTGAAACAGGGTCTCACTAAGTTGCAACAGGCCTCACTAAGTAGCTGAGGCTGGCTGTGAACCCAGAACCTCCTGTCTCAGCCTCCCAAGTACTGGGATTACAAGTGTGCACCACCACTCCTGGCTGAATGCTTTTCTTTTTTAACCTAATATTCATTATTATATGTAGTACTGTGATAATAAACATTTTTGTACACAATTTTACTAGGAATGTATATACTGTATAGAAATGAGGTGTTACTGGATAGCTAGGCTTTGAGGCACAATGCAGTGCACTTTTGATTTTGTTGTGGGAAAGGGTGATAAAACTTGGTTTTCTGATTGCTGCTGGTTAATTCCAGGAGAGTTGATCCTCAGAGGGATGTGATGTGGCATTCACACGCTCATGATTCTGGTGCTCCACCTTGATCGTGCGTCAGGAACCATTGGATTACTGGTGGGGAGACGGGAGGCCGTCTTCCCCCTCTCGCCCCCCGTTTTGTTCCTGCAGGTAGCAGTCTCTTTGTGTGATGTAGGACCAGCTATGCCAACATGCCAGCATTTCCTACTACAGACACTGTGAAATAGCTTTTGCAGACTAAGGAGGCTAATAGATTGGTTGCCATTTCCCCTGCACAAAACGTTCATATGCCTAATGTTTACGGCTATGTTTGTTTTAAACACTCATGTACCTTAAGGTTGCAGTCTAGTAGCCGTGCGTGGTGGCGCATGCTTGTAATCCCAGCTTTTGGGAGGCTGAGACCGGAGGATCTGGGTTCGCGGCCAGCCTCAGCTACCTAGTGAGGCACTCCACAACTTAGTGAGACTCGGTTTCAAAATAAAGAATAAAAAATAGGGCTGGGGATATAGCTCGGAGGTAGAATGCACCTGAGTTCAATCCCCAGTACCGCAAAAAAAAAAAAAAAAAAAAAAAAGATTACAGTCTAGTGAAGAAAACAAGATTTAGGCAAAGTAAGCCTCAGAAATCTGAAACAGAGAGCAGAGGTTGTAATAGAACACACACACACACACACACACACACACACACACACACACACACACAATCTGGGAAATGCACAGGTATTTCCTTGAGGGCATTTTTGAAATCACAACAGTGGTGTGTTTGACCTTAAATGTTGCATTGCAGCTGCCTGAAAGATAGAGTAAAAAATGTGGAGTCAAGAATATTTATATATACATCCCTTAACTTTAGCTTCTGCATGAATAACATGGAAAAGATTATGTAGCTTATTATTTTATCGTTGCTGACTTGTGTGGATTTCCCCTCACCTCAACAGCAGTTCTTGGTGGCTTACACTGGCAAACTGGCAATCACTCTTTGCTGTGGTTTGGGACAAACAGAGCTACTCAGTCTCATTGGGTGGTCAAATCCCAGTCACCTGCTGGTTTCACTCACCTCAGCTCAGGAGGCTGAGGCAGGAGGATCGCAAGTTGGAGGCCAGCCTGGGCAACTAAACAAGACCCTGTCTCAAAATATAAAATAAGGGCTGGGGATGTAGCTCAGTGGTAGAGCACCCCTGGGTTCAATGCTTGGCAATGCAAAAATCAAATAAATGGATAAATAATTATTCCTGGTCTGCCAGGTGTGGTGGCGCACGCTTGTAATCCCAGCATTCGGGAGGCTGAGACCGGAGGATCCGGGTTTGTGGCCAGCCTCACCTACCTAGTGCGGCACTCCGCAACTTAGTGAGACCCTGTTTCAAAAATAAAGAATAAAAAATAGGGCTGGGGGTATAGCTCGAAAGTAGAATGCCCCTGAGTTCAATCCCCAGTACCGCAAAAAAAAAAAAAAAAATAAAAATACACACACACACACACACACACACACACACACACATATGTATTTATTTATTTATTCCCAGTCCTCCATTGCTTTCCCACCAGTCTGTCATTCTAAATATAAAACAAAGGGCTGGGATGTAGCTCAAAATACAAACTCCAGTTTGTATAGATCATAATTTGACTCTGAGTCAGTTTAACAGTGACAAGTTCACAGTGTTAAGGACCAACAGTAGTTATATCACAGGACCTAGTAAAATTAATTTTACACACATAACTCATATTTTCCTTCATGTAATTTGTGTACCCACTGGCTTGAGAAATCCCAGAAAATATAATTAAAGCTATTGAAGCCAAAGAATGTAAGGATGCTTACCCTATTATTAGCTGGTCTTCAGTGTCACAGCAATAATAGCTCCTTGTCTCCGAGCCTGGAAGCCCTGCTGGTGCTTTACAGGCTTTGTCAACTGAGATAACCACCACTGTCATTAAAGGAGGGCAGCTTGTCCCCCTGACAGGGGCCAGCCACTTCTGCCTCGTGCTCTTTGCTGATTGAATTCGCTTTGGAAGAGTAAAGCTGGATTAGGAGTCCAGCGCTAACATGGCCTGCCTTTCCAAAGGGGAGATGGGAGGAGCAGACATTGACGCATTGCTTTCTTGGGAAGTCACCCCCCACGTCTGTTCCTTTTACTTTGGAGGTTCAGAGCTGGGTTAGGGAGAATCCCCTCCCCGACCCTTCCCTCCTATGCTGCAGTGTTTTCTGAAGGCCTCTCTTTCCATTAGTGGGCCTCATCTTGGTCAGTCTTGGTTGTTACACAGAACAGCAACGCTGCTCCTAAAGGCAGAGAGAGTAGAAGAAGGCAGGGTTTACTTTGCTGTTAATTGGTTGATGTCTGTTTATGTTTAACAAGTAGGTGTCAGAAATTTACTGTGTGTTAAGAGCTGTGCTAGGCTCTGGAGAGGCATATAAAAAGAAATGTTAAACACAGTACCTGTTGAAAGCAGCCAGGAATATTAGACGAAGGCATTGAGCACTAGCACACGCCCCATTGACAGCAGAAAGGACCACATTATGGGGTACAGAGCTCGAGTGCTGTGGAATGGTGGGGGGGGGAGCTGGTCAGGAAGCCTCTGAGAACATGAGACACAGGCAAAGCAAACGGAATACCAGGTGGAGAGCCATTTTCTGCATATTTACTCCTCACTCCTGATGGGACTCCCTCAGGGTCCTTGGAAAACGTACCCTAATCCCCCAGTTGTGGTTGCACACAGTGTTGTTAAAATGTACATGTAAATATTTTCATCTGATAATAAAGTAATACATTTGTAGATCAGAAGACTTGGAAACACACACACATGACGCACAAAAGAAAAACAAATCACCCATAATTGGTCACTTGGAAATAACCACTGTTGCGCCTTTATTTTTCCTATGTAAATGACTTTGATTCTGTTTACTTTGCATTCTCTGACCAGAAGGTGTACAGACTCCATGAAAAATGTGAGTTGGACACATACAGGATCATTGTATTGATTATTGTGAAGATAATTTTGGACAATCTACCTTTATTTTGTGATTATTTTGAAACTTTTTTTAGAGCCTTGAAATAAGTCCATTTGTTTCTTAGAATTTTTAAGAGCAAATACTTAGATTTATTCATTCATTCTTTCATTGGGAGTTGAATCCAGGAGCACTCTACCTCTGAGCTATATCACCAGTCCTTTTTATTTTGAAACAGGGTCTTGCTAAGTTACTGCTGGCTGGCCTTTCTTCACCCAGGGTTATTAACAAATACAAGTCTTTTGAGACTGGAAAACTACTTCATTCATTCAACAGATATTCTTGGACACTGACTATTCACAGGTAATAAGTTTTTGTTGTTGTTGTTGTTGCTAATACTAAAGAGGGTAAAAAACAGCTGTGCTTAAAATAAATATATAAAGCTGAGCATGGTGGCACACGCCTGTAATCCCAGTACTTGGGAGGTTGAGACATGAGGATCACAGGTTGGAGGCCATCCTCAGCAATTTAGTGAGACCCTTAAAAGCGCCTGTAATCCTAGTACTTTGGCAGGTTGAGACAGGAGGATTATAGGTTCGAGGCCATCCTCAGCAGTTTAGTGAGACCCTCAAAAAATAAAATAATCTGGGGGTGTGACTCAGAGGTAGAACGCCTCTGGGTTCAAACCCCAGTACCACAATGAATGAATGAATGAATGAATGAATGAATGAACAAATAAATAAATAAAACAAAAACCTTACTGTGAAGAGAAGAAGGAAACTGTAATTTCCTCCCCCAAATTTTATGTTAAAAAGGGTTGTGTGTATATTTTTAAAAATTATTTTTATTAGTTATGTGTGTGTGTTGGGGGGGGGTGGGTACTGGGGATTGAAACCCAGGGCACTTCTACCTCCAAGCTAAGTTGGTGAGAGCTTCACTAAGTTGCTGAGCTGGCTTTGAACCTGCGATCCTCCTGTCTTAGCCTCCCAAGTACTGGGATTATAGGTGTGCACCACCATGCCTGGCAAGTTTTTTTTATTATTAATGAAAAAATTGTATGGACTAAGCAAGAATAGAAAAATATTAAATTGCAGAGAAATTGGTGTTTTGATGCTTACAAAGCTGTTAGGTAAGTTTAACATTGTGACCACTGTCAGGTGCCTCTGCAACAGGAAATGGCCTCTGCATGCATGGAGGAGCCCTGACCCCTATTTTATTTTTTATTTTGAAGCAGGATCTCACTAAGTTGCAGAGGGCCTCACTAAGTTGCTGAGGCTGGCTGTGAACCTGCAATCCTCCTGTCTCAGCCTCCCAAGTACTGGTGTTATAAGCGTGTACCACCATGCCTGGCTGAGCCCTGACTTTTTTTTTTGCAGTACTGGGGATGGAACCCAGGGGCATTCTATCTCCGAGCTACAGCCCCAACCTTATTTTTTTATTCTTTATTTTGAAATAGGGTCTCACTAAGTTGCAGACGGCCTCACTAAGCAGCTGAAGCTGGCTTTGAACTGGGATCCTCCAGTCTCAGCCTCCCAAATGCTGGGATTACAAGCATGCACCACCATGCCCGGCTGAGCCCTGACTTTAAAGTATTTTTTCTGAATCTGCTATTATGATATTTGCTCTGCTGTTTTGTGTCAGATCAGGAAAGAGAGCAGAGGGACTCTGGGTTTTATAAGAACCTCACAAACTCTCATGTTTGAGAAGTTTTTACTGAGCATAAACCTGCAAAGTGGAGTTCATTCCTTTCTCCTGTGTGCCTTTTAGCTGATTGAGAGATCTTGGCCTTGGAATTAGTGGTTCCTTGCTATGGTTTTCAAAAAGCCTTTTGTTTAAGCTGGGCTTGGTGGCACACCCCTGTAAACCCCATACTTGGGAGGCTGAGACAGGAGGATCACAGGTTACAGGCCAGAGTGTGATAACTTAGTGAGACCCTGTTTCAAAATAAAAAAGTAAGCCAGGCGTGGTGGCGCACACTGTAATCCCAGTACTTGGGAGGCTGAGACTGCAGGATCTGGGTTCTCGGCCAGCCTCAGCTACTTAGTGAGGCCCTCCACAACTTAGTGAGACCCTGTTTCAAAAATAAAGAATAAAAAATAGGACTGGGGGTGTAGCTCGGAGGTAGATACCCCTGGGTTCAATCCCCAGTACCACAAAAAAAAAAAAAAAAAGTAAAATAGTGCTGGTGTGTTGCTCAGAGGTAGAATGCCACTGGGTTTAATTCCCAGTGCTCCCCGCCCCTTCCCCCCACCACCACAAAGGCCTTTTTTTTTTTTTTTTTTGTCATTTTACTTTATTTGGTACTGAGGACTGAACCCAGGGGCATTCTACCTCCGAGCTACACCCTTAACCTTTTTATTTTTTATTCTGAAACAGGGTCTTACTAAGTTGCTGAGGCTGGCCGCGAACCTGTGATCCTCTGTCTCAGCCTCCCAAGTACTGGGATTACAGTCAGGTGCCACCATGCCTGGATATTTATTTTATTTACATGTGTATGTATGTAAGGTGTTTATGTATTTTGGACAGGGTCTCACTATGTTGCCCATGCTGGCCCCCAGCTCCTAGACTCAAGAGATCCTCCTGCTTTAACTTCCTAAGTACCTGGGAATATAGGTATGCACCACCATACCCAGCATGCCTTTTTTTTTTTTTTTTTTTTAAATTCCCTGTATCCTTGGGCCCTTTTTTTGGTGATAGGGGCTGGTGGGGTAAAAAAACTCAGATACTAGGTAGGTAGAATAATAACAACATAAAATTTTAGGGGGTGAGTGTTAAGGACAGTGACAGAATGGAGAATGTTCCTCTAATCCAAAGGTAATAAAAGCACAGAAAAAGAAATATATTTTGAGGATCAAACAGAGTCCAAATTTGGCCTGACGCCTGTTAGTTTATGGTCCTGTAGTAATAACAGTGGTAGAGTAGGAGCATAATGATGATAAGAGTAGCTAATATTTATCGCGAGCTTACTATGTAAAAGGCACATGCAGGACCTGATTCTGCCTTCACACCTTGGAGATGAAAGTGAGGCTTTGAGAGGGTGCTGCCCACGTCACAGATGGAGTGAATGGCACAGACAAAGCCAGGTTTGTCTGACTCTGGATCCTGAGCTCTGTGATGTGTTTTGGTTTTAGGCAGTAGAAGTTGGAATTGCACTGGGTCGGAAAAATATGGTCAGTCAGTGGTTTAGCTCCTCACAGTGTTGGCACATCTAGTCTTGTGGTCTCGGAGGAAGCGGCCAGGCCTGGGAGGAAGGGCAGTGTCCTCGGTCCTAGAGGTTCAGGTTTGCTGGTGTGGATAGGCTCAGGAAAGTGCTTATCTGGTCCTTGGTAGGTCACGGGTAAAGAAAGTAGTAGTTCCTGTGAGGTGCAGAAGATGTGTGCCGGGTGGGTGCAGCATGCAGGAGTGGAAGAGCAGAGCAAATGGAAGTTTCGTAGGAGCCTGTAATGTGAGTTTTGGCAGATGCAAGTAAGATCTGCTGGGGCCGTTTGTGCTTGGCACCTTACCTGTGTTTGAAGAGTATTGAGAGTGTGAACTAAAATGTATGGGGTCTGAGATTTAATCCAGGGCTTCCTGTTACAGTAAACTTTAAAACTAAATGAAGTTTTAGTCTGGCCAGAGACTGACTTTTGTCTGGTTTATCTTATCAGCTCTTGCTCACTCGGGCAGCAGTCGCTTTTCTGGGGCATAGAGGATCTCTATCAGGATCCCTGGCATTTCCTGCGTTATTTAATAGAAAGAAGGTCATGAAGAGTCTCCTCTCAAACCTTTAGTTGTTGGACTAACCTACACCACCAACATATTCCTCTGTTAACATAGTACCTTTGAACAAACAGGTGCTGACATGGGCACTGTAGCTCTCAAAGCCTTTCTGTCCCAGTGACTTTAACTCAAGGAAGTGAAAAGTAAAGCCAGGCTCTTGCTAGCCAGCTGCACAGGAACATGAACCCCAGGAAACACCCGCTCCAGTGAGAGTCTGTCTGCCTAAACCTCACAGAGCCTTAAAGAGGATCAAGTTAAAAAAAATGCATATACACACATAGGAAAAAAATTTAAGGTCTCTATCTTGATTACACCCCCCCCAACTGTAAATATGCTACAAAAACATACTAGAAGGTAAGATTGATTGGCAGAGTTTGCTTTCTGATGCCTGAAGATTTAAAAATAGATATTGCAGGGAGAAGAACCCAACTTGCAAGAAACCTAATACTGCTAGAAGAAGGGGGTAGGGGTGAGACCAAAAATAGAGCATAAATGGGTCCAGGATAGCCCTTCTGTTGAATTGTTTCATTGGTTTAAGTGATCGTTTTCCTAGAAGCAACAAGAAAAACTGGTCCAGTTTGTTTTCTGAGCTGAGAGTAAATACTCCTGTAAGCAGCTCCTGGCGTTGCAGTGGCTCCATCTGGAATATCATGTAAGAATTTGGCCAGATCTCAAGTGATTTATGTTTAGTAAACAAGATTATCTTCAGCTTCCTATTGTGAAGGAGCAAATGGTTTGGGGTTTAGTTGCTGCTTTTCAGCCTCTTTTAATTGCTTCTTCAAGGTAATACTGCATTAATCTCCCTTATTTATCTCTAGTGTCGGTTTTATAGCAGTGGTTTCTAAAGCAAGAAACTAGAACAGTGGTTGAAGCCAGAATGGCTTAAAGTGTTAATACCCTTATTGTAGAGCTACCAAAAGCTACAGCTGTTTCTTAATTTGAGATTTTGCACAGATGTGAAATCCAGTACTTTACATTTTTTGCATAACAAGACAGATTATTAATTTTATAAACAAATAAAGGGAATGTCAAGATAGCTGTTTTAAATGCTTCTGATTTTTCATATTTTAAGTTTAATTTTTCTCCAACATAGGCAAACATTTCTTATTGAAATTGTGAATATATTATTAAGGTAATTTAATTTATTATTATTATAACTTTTATTAAGATAATTTAGGATAATTTTTAATATGTTATGCATTTAAATTAATTTGAAGAAGACCTAGGTTAAAGGTCTTATTTTTATTAGATGTAAGTTTGTGAGAGAGAGGTAAACATTTTAGCAAAGAAATGACCATTTTCTTCTCTAAGGCTAAAAAAAAAAAATTAATGAAGTGTTTCATAATATTAGTAAATATTAGTAAATAATATTAGTAAATATACACAAAGAGTGTATATTATATATTTCATATTCTCTGCAGATAAAAATAGTTCCTCATATCTAGTTAGTGAGTCTCTGCCGTAGCACTTACCATTGACACCTCTTTCTAAATCTTGAATTGATGGTCTTTTTCTAAACTGCTATCCTTAATATTTCAAGTTTCATATCTTGCACACAGTGCAAACCAAACAAAAGATAAAATATAGACCCTTGCACTGAAAAAAAAAAAAAAACATACAGAGAAGGTCACTCTGTCTTTCAGATTCTATTGGTTATTTTGAATCCGATTCTTAAACTGCTCATGATACCTTGGCAGCAAGCCATGCAGTTGTTGTTCCATCTCATTAGTTAAGTCTAGTCCTGTCAAAAACAAGTTTACTAGTCTTTTTTTTTTTAATTACCTACTTAAAAATCAGCTGAAGAATTTAAGATGGTGATAAGTGTGGACTGAGGTCAAGTGCAATAAAAGTTCTGAGCAGATCAGGAATTCATTGAAGAAGGGAAGCGAAGAGATGAGTGATTTTAAAGTTCTTGTGGAGGAGTGGAGGATTCTGAAGCATTAGGAAATGCATTAGGAAAATAGATTCCTGCCTTCCTGCTTGCCTGCCTTCCTTCCTGAACTGAGGGACACTCTACCACTGTGCTGTGCCCCCAGACCCCCTTTATTTTATTTTTTTAAATTTTGAAACAGGGTCTCCCTAAGTTGTTGAGGCTGGCCTCAAACTTGAGATACTCCTGCCATAGCCTCTGAAATCTCTGAGATTATAGGCATGTTGGCCACCATGCCCTGCTGAATATAGTTTTCTTTGGCGCATTTTTACACTTAAATATGTCACCTATTCTTCTAGGGAACTAGAGGATAAATGTCAGATAATTGGAAGGTGGAAGAAAACCAGATGAAGGTGAAGTAGAATCTGAAGGGAACAGGAAAAGGTGGGGTGGCCAGCTAGCTGAAAATAATGGTGACATGGTGGAGGGCAAACAATGTTCAGGGGTCACCAGCAGAATTTACGGTGTGACACATAGACAAGAAGGTTGCTGTAAGTATTTTTATTTCTAAAAAATTACATTTTTTAATTTTTAAGACTTTTTCATTCAAAACACAGATGCAAATACATACTTTAGCCTAGGTCTACCCAGAGCCAGTGTCATCAATATTGCTGTCTTCCACCCCAAATTTTGTCCTACTGGAAAGCCTTCAAGAGCAATCACATGCACAGAGCTGTCATCTCCTGTGACAGTATGCCTTCTTCTGGAATACCTTCTGAAAGACCTGCCTGAGGCCATTGTACAGTTAACCCTTTTTTCTTTTGTATATATATGAGTAGGAGTATACTCTAATGATAAAAGTAGAGTATGATAAATATGTAATCCAGCAATATCATTGTTTGTTGTTATCAATTATTATATACTGTACATAATTTATATGTTATGCCACTGGCAGCACAGGAGGTTTGCTTACACCAACATCACCATAAACATGTGTTCAGGTGTCGCACTGTGCTACAAGATGTTATTATGGCTCTGATGTTGCTGAGTAATCGGAATTTTCCAGCTCTATCATAATGTTATGGAACCACTATCTATCTGTAGTCTGTTATTGACAGAAATACTATGTGGCACATGACTGAAGTTGCTGCTTTGCTTGACTTTAGACTCTAACTCAGTTCTCTGCACCAGAAGGTGTGACTTTACAGTATTGGTTGGTCCAGGGTAGGTCATGCAGAGCTCCTGTAAGTTCCTTGAGATTTGGGATTCTCGACGGAACTCAGAAACCCTTTTTGTTGGATGAAATAATGAATATTCAACACCTCTGACTAATCCTCCCCGCCCCCCCCCCAGTCCCTAGATCATGGGGATATTCTGGTTACATTAGTTTAGAAAAGATGGGTTTGGCTGAGTGGTTTAGATTCTTTGTTGGAACTAGATTATTGGTTTCTGACTTAATGAGACTGTCTTTTCTTCCAGCCTCTTAAGTGTAGCACTAGCCAAAGAAGGTAGCCGTAGGGATGGCTCAAAGGAGAATGATGGTATGTTAGTCAGCTCTTCGTTACTGTGATCAAAATACCTGACAAGAACAACTTAGGAGTGAAAAGATTTATTTGGCTCATGGTTTCAGAGGTTCAGTCCATGGTTGGCCAGCAACAAGGCAGAAACATCATGGTGGCAGGGAATGGTAGAGGAAAGCTGCTCAGCTCATAACAGCCAGGAAGCAGAGAGAAAGAGTGAGCCAGGGACAGACATGGTTCTTGAGGTCACGTCCTCAGTAACCCACCTCCTCCAGCCAAGTTCCACCTCTGAACCTTGCTGCATTGGAGACATACTTTGTTTTAGTCAGCATTCTTAGTGTTGTGACCTAGAATACCTGAAAACCACAACTTAGAGGAGGGAATGTTTATTTGCTTACAGTTCAGGAGGTTTCAGTCCATGTTAGACCAGGTCACATCTGCAGAGCTCAGAGCATGGCAGCAGGAAGCAGAGAGAGAAGGAGGGAGACAAGGGAGGGATATTTATACATCCAAGGCCTACATCCCCCTGACCTACTTCCTCAAACCACAGCATACCTGACTAACTTGCCACCTAATAAACCCATCAGAACCCGCATGATTCAGTTATTTCCCTCTGAACATTTTTGTATGGCCATACACAAAGTTTTCTGGAGTACATTCTATGTCCAAACAAATGAGCTTTGGGGGATATTCCAGATCTAAACCCCAACAGATGGTGTGTATGGTATCCCCGTGGCCTTGCTATACCCTTACTGGCATTTCTGTTCTACACTGGCTCCTGTCTTCCATACCACATTGCATAGAGTTTTGGCATCCCAGGAAGGAGAACCTTCTCCATAGAAGGTTCTTCTTTCTCCTTTGCCCCACACTGATGGTGTTTTTTTTTTTTTTTTTTTTTTTGCGGTACTGGGGATTGAACTCAGGGGCGTTCTACCTCCGAGCCATACCCCCAGCCCTATTTTTTATTCTTTATTTTGAAACCGAGTCTCACTAAGTTGCGGAGTGCCTCACTAGGTAGCTGAGGCTGTCCGTGAACCCGGATCCTCTGGTCTCAGCCTCCTGAATGCTGGGATTACAAGCGTGCGCCACCACGCCCAGCTTCACACTGATGGTTTTGAATATTGGAATTATGGGTGTAGAAGCTACTAGTAAAAGTTGTGCCTGTGGATCTCCCTGGTCCCTGTTCTTTCCTTTCAAATGTGATTGAGTTGTGGACTATAGTAAGCATCCTAGTACTTTATGTACAACCGGGCAAGATTGAGTAAAGATAATTACCATTAGAGTTTGTGTTTTATATTCCATTTATAGAGGTTCAGTGGCTGCCCTCCGTCAGTCTGGAAGGTTCTATGTATGTTGTCTAGACACAGAGTGAGCTGACTGCTAACACTCATTCTGATGCTATGTGTAGCCTTTTGTCAGCCTCCTGGGACACTTTAATATTTTTGTTTTTTAAACATTCTCTGAACCTTTGATTATTGTATTATAGTAGAATCACAGAAATGCAGGGATACTTAGGCATAATCAAATCTGGTGGGTTTTAAACCTTTAAAAAATTTTTTTCCCTGCAAAGGAACAGTAAAACCATTAAAAAGTATAATTTATCCCAATATATAAATCAGAGAAAAGCTAACTTTCTGGTTCAGAGAGGAACAGAAATGAAAAGCCAAAGTATCCATCGTTTCTCTGCTCTTCTCCCACCCCAGCCCTCGAAGTTTCCAGGGGTCAGTGGAGCTCAATCCAAAAACCACAGCTCCGGAGTCATGGATGGATGAAGTGTTAAATAAATCCCCCCAGTACCAGTTTGCCATTTATTGCTTCTAGAGGGTAACATTTTAAGATAAAACTGCTCCAAGTTCTTGTGCATTTGTGTGTAGTGTAAATGACCAGCAGGCAGCTCCAGTCAGCAGGAGATTTCTTGCATATTTTGAATGTTCAGCCCAGCCTGCATGCACCGTAGATACCACAGGCGAGTGGCTCACCTGTGCAACAGTGTGGTGCTATTTTATTTTTAAATTTGATGAATGTGGCATCTGAATGGCACTATGAAAGTGCTTAAGAGGTTGGAGTGAGCTGGGCTTGGTGGCACATGCCTGTAATCCAGTACCTAGGAGGCTAAGACAGGAGGATCATAGGTTCGAGAATGGCCTCAGCAACATAGCGAGACTCTTATCAACCTAGTGAGACCGTGTTTCAAAACAAAAAATAAGGTCTAGGGGTGTAGCTCAGAGGTAGAATGCCACTGGGTTCAATCTCCAGTAAAACACACACACACACACACACACACACACACACACGTTAGGATGTCCTAGATGAGATAGGCTCTAATCAGTGATTCTCAAAAGTATGGCCCCTTGAAAAATAGCATCAGCAACCCCTTTAAGTTGTTAGAATTGAAATTCTTGGCCTCTACTCCATAACTGCTGAATTACAAACTTTGAGGTTGGAACCCAAGCCCAGCAATGTGCATTTTTTTTTTTTTTTTTGCGGTACTGGGGATTGAACTCAGGGGCATTCTACCTCCGAGCTACACCCCCAGCCCCTTTTTATTCTTTATTTTGAAACCGAGTCTCACTGAGTTGCGGAGTGCCTCACTAGGTAGCTGAGGCTGGCCACAAACCCGGATCCTCCGGTCTCAGCCTCCCGAATGCTGGGATTACAAGCGTGCGCCACCACGCCCGGCTAGCAATGTGCATTTAATAAACCTCTGGGTGATTCTGTTGCCTGTTAAAGCTTGAAAACCATTGGTGTCAGTGAACTCAGTGATGGTGCTGACTCGGCCTGGGAGCCTTCTCCTGTCTCCCTTCCTATAGCACACTCCTTGCATTGCTGTGGAAAGTTGGTATTTTCAGTGATGTATTTATGTAGGAAACCAGATATGCATTGAAGGGAGAATGTGGGCTATCTCAAGAGAGAACTGTCTTTTGGGGTAGAGCTGATTTTTTTTTTTTTTTCATCTTATGTGCAGTCTCAAGCTACTTTAGCTTCAAAACAAACCCCGTAGCTGGTGCTTCCAACTAGATTGCCACCTCCAAACCCCTTTTATGTGGAAATTCTGAAGTAGCTACATGTTTTTAGATGTTACCTTAGTTGGAAACTGCATTGCTTATCAAAGGAAGTGATTTTCTGCTTGAGCTATGAGGGTTCCATTTATCTGAATACTGCTAAGGTACCTGGGAATTGAGGGCCTTTCAGCTTTGGGCCTCCAGGGAGGGTCTGATGGAGGATTTTCTAAGCATAGCACCTAAGTAAACATAGTCATCATTATGAGCCTCTTCTTTTTCTTGTGTCTTTCTGATTGACTCAGCACCTGATACCAGAAGAGTAAGTTTTGGCTGGGCGTGTACCTTGATGGTAGAGCACCTGCCTAGCACGTGTGAAGCCCTAGATTCAACCCAAGCACTGCAAAAAGAAAAAGAAAGAAAGAAAAAAGGCTTTGCTTTAATATATGGATTTATTTTGTGTGTGTGTGCAGGTGGAAGGTCTGTAGTTTTCTTCAGATTCTGGAAAGGATCTGTTGTCCCTTCTTCCCGCTGCTCTCCCTAATGAATTGTTCCTTTAGTTGCTTTTGGGTAGTGGTCGTAAGTTTTTATGGGAACGGCAGCCGTTGGATCTGGACAAGCTTTCAGTCCAATGTTGCAGTCCTCCTTTGATCAGTCTTGTCAACTCAAGCATTTCTGTGTACGTTAAGTAGAGCCATGCTGGATCTTCACCTGTACGATCTTGCTTTTTTGTTCTTGGGGGTTTTATTTATTTTTAATTTTCATTTTTTTTTTTGTGGTACTGGGGATGGAATCCAGGGGCATTCTACCTCCAAGCTATATCCCAGCCCCATTTTTTATTCTTTATTTTGAAACAGGGTCTTACTAAGTTGCGGAGGGCCTCATTAAGTAGCTGAGGCTGACTGCAAACCTGTGATCCTCCAGTCTCAGCCTCCCAAGTACTGGAATTACAAGCGTGTGCCATCACGCCTGGCTGTTCTTGGGGGTTTTAAGGGGAGCACCTTTGCTGCTGCCATCAGCAGTTAATGCACTTGGATGGTGCTTCCCAGCATCAGCAGTAACTTTAGGTATAGTTTATTTTTTTACAGTTAGATCTTGTAAGGCATGTATAGCAGGAGGACATTACCCCTATTTATAGGTGGTGACACCAAGGCTTAGAGAAAAGAGAGAAACAGCAGGACTAGGTTTACCCCTGTAAAAGGTTTGGACACTCTCACTAGGCTACTGCTTTAGGTGCTTCTAAATCCACGTGGGGTTAGCAGTGTTGCTTAGTGGTAGGATAAGTGCTTAGGATTTGTGAAGCCCTGGATTCAAGCCCTAGCACTGGGAGGGGGGGAGGGCTCAGAGGAAGTCTAGAGAAGTCTTGAAAGGTCATTGTGTCTAAAAGACTGATGTCTTACTGGCAGGTAAAGTCATCCTTTTCTTTACAGGAAAGGGGTCATGTTAAAATTGTCAATTTCTTTTTTGCTGCTTCTTATTATTCTTAATTTTTTGGTATTGGGAATTGAACCCAGGAGCACTCTACCTCCATGTCACACTCCCAGCCTTTTTTATTATTTGTTTTGTAACAGGGTCTTGCCAAGTTGCTGAGGCTGGCCTCAAACCTGTGATCTTCCGTCTTAGTCTACCAAGTACTGGGATTACAGGCGTGTGACACCATGCCCGATGTTTTAGTGATTTTAAAAAACAGCTTTATATAGAGAGATATAATTTTCCCATTTCTCAGTCAAAAAAGGCTGCCTTTTCTTTTGTTCTCCAAGAAGATCTTACAAAATCCATCTGAATCATATTTTTTAGCATGTTGGGTCAGGAGAGGGCAGAGCATTGGCAGCTGGTAGCATCACCTCATTTTCATTAGATGGTCCTTTGGGTTTCAAAGACTAGTGCCCTTGTAACTTACATTACATAGCCTTAAAATTGCACATAAAAGTTTGCTATGGAAGAGTAGCAAATGTAAGATAAATTGAGAAGGTTAAGGGGAAAAACTGTGCTAAGAGCTTCTCATAAATGAATTCTCATCATAAAAGTCAGTGCTTTCTCCAAGTGACAAATTAACTCAGGAACTGTGCTTTGCATTTTTAAATAATGCGTGGCAGGGCAATTCCATTTGTGCTCAAACCAGAGGTCAGTACCTCAGCTTATTCCACTTGCACTTTTTGCCTAATAGTGTAGGAAAGAAAGCTGTGTATGTGGACATTTCATTTACTTTTATTTTGCAAATGTGTCTGTCTATGATTCAGTTAGTAAAGAGGTGCTATGTTTTAAGGCAGGCTGCCATTGAAAAGGTATTTGTGCTGAGGCTTGGGGCCAAGGCCTTTCCACAAAGACTATTTGTGCTTAGGTAAAGATTCTTGTTCTGACTTGAATTACTCTTTTTTTTTCGGGGCGGGGGGGGGGTGTACTGGGGATTGAACCCAGAGACATTCTACTTTCGAGCTACACCCCAGCCCAATTTTGTTTCTTATTTGGAAACAGGGTCTCACTAGGTTGATGAGAGTCTCACTGCTTGTTGAGGTTGTCCTTGAACCTGTGATCCTTTTGTCTCAGCCTCCCAAGTACTGGGATCACAAGCATGCACCACCATGCCTGGCTTGACTTATTTTTTCATTCCAGTGAGGGCACTGAAAAAGACATCAAAATGTCAGTTACTTATTTCAGTTCCCTGCCGTCAGATGGGTAGAAAAAGTGTTAGTGAGTGTGCGGGGTGATTTTCTCTGCCAGCAAGTCTGAGGTTTGATGATGATGATGATGAACTCTGAGCCAGTGACTCCATCTTTCCATCAGGAATATGTAAATATGTATATTAATGCCATCAGGAATATGTACACTAATGCTATTTGGATATTTTGGGGGATATAAAGTATCTATGTTAATTCTGGGGTTTGTACATTTGTGATTTGTTGAACAGTAACGGGAATAAAGAGAAGAGGGTTCCTGCCCAGTCTTCTTACAGTCCATCTAGTGAAACCTGATGGATCATGTGAAAGCTCTGTATTCCTCTAGTCATTGATGTCAGAATTGTGAGTTTAGACTGGGTAATCGATGATAATATCTTTGCCCTCTGCATCCTTCTACTGAAGCTTTCATTTCCCCTTCTTTGGCCTGTGTCCACATTGCATTTTTACTCCATGATTTAAATTTGTAGAGCAGAGACAGTGGGCATGTTAACTAATTGCCTCAAATGCTGGCTGGTGTGGATTTGACCTTTCAAAGTTGGAGCATGATGCCAAAGATCACATTTTTACTTGAATGAGGTTTTTTGTTGTTTCCGTCTCAGGAAATTCTCAGTATCTGGGGATCAGTTAGTGGCATGCAGAGATGACCATGGGAAGGAGGATGGGGGGCAGATGCTTGGTTCAGGAGCTCCAAGACCATGACTCATCAGCCCCCCAACCCAGGGTGGTGGTCCTTACATGTTTTGGGAACAGAACAGGTTCATAGGTTCTGGCTTAGGAGGGAGCCTGAAAGCCTGAAGCAAAGCAGGCCTCTGGGTTTCTCTGAACTTCCTTTTAACTCTGGATCTTTCCTGGCATCTTTTTTTTTTTTTTTAAATTATAGTGTATTTTTTTTCCAATAGGAAAACAAACAAAACAAAAACAGCACTCCAAACCTATATTCCCTGTGGTGGAATAGATTATTATATGACCTATTTGCATATAAATATAGAAAGTAAATCCAACTACTTGGGAGGCTGAGACTAGAGATATACTTGCACCCTTAAGTTCAAGGCTAGCCTGGGCAACATTGCCAGATCCTATCTCAAAAAACAGACAGACACCCCAAAACAAAACAAAAAAGAAGTAAATTCTGATTTCAACAGCTTGCCAATCAACATAGAGTGATGAGTGTTTTGAGGTTGAGTACTTACCTGTCTGGACAAACACTGGGCACAGATAAATGTAGAATTAGGCAATACTTACATGACTATAAGGCATATTGCTTATTATAAAACCTGTTAAATTAGTTAGAGTCTGATGACTTACAATCTTAATAATTAATATTAATAATAATATAAAACTTAATAATAGCTTTTCCTTAATAATTACAAAAAAAGTCTTTCCTTGTTTGACTTTTAGTGTGTGTTCAGGCCATGACTTTTTTTTTTTCTTTCTTTTTTTGGTAGTTTTAAAAATCAAGGGCTGAGGGTGTAGCTCAGTGGTAGTGTGATTGCCTAGTACGCTCAAAGCCCTGTATTCAATCCCCAGTACAAAAAAAATTTTTTGAGATAAAATTCACCTAACATAAATGTTATGATTTTTTATTTTTCAAGATAATTTAAGAAAGGCTAATTGATTCAGCAGTTGGTTCATTTCTCTGAATTCGATGGCTAATAGACCAGGGTGATATAAAGCCATGACTTTCTCTTCAAGGATTTACAGCTTCCCCTGGGGGATAAAAACATGTAAACAATTACTAATAGAGCCACATACACGGTACCCTGTGACTGCCAAGGGTGCTTATTTATCACACTCTCCTTTTTGAGCCTGATTCAGAAGGTGCTGGTATCTTCTTATATTTTTTATGGCACCGTGTCTTACTTCATTGTCTTACTGTTTTCTGTGTTAGGGATTTCTTATGAAAGTTAGAATTTCGTCAGCCACGTTATGCTTTAGAATGTTTCTTGTTTCCAAGATGAAAGGCAGAAATGTAAGTGGTCATGCCTGATGCTAGTCACTTTGTTTGGACTATAAAACATGTATATTTAGATCTTGAAATCAGAAAGGAATTTTCAAGCGTTGGAGTGTGAACTGGGATTCTGTCAAGCTGATTTTTCTTGTAAGTCTGTGGTGTGACCATTTTACAATAAACTCCAAATATGCTTGCTTACTTACACCAATCTTACATTGCATATATTTTTGTTGTCTGTTTCACCTCCTCTCTAAAACGCCCAAATTGAAAAAGGATGTACTTCCTGACTTTTTTGTATTGAAGTTTTCTGAAACTCTCTCTGTTTCATCTTTGTAAATGATAATAACAATGCCTTTTCCTCTTATTCTCGTAAATGAGCAATTAACTGGATAATATAAAGATCTCTAGAATTCGTAGAGAAAGGACTAAATAAAATGGAATAGTATTAAGCAAGTTTAATAAATTGCTTTCTTGTATTAATCTGAGTTTTATTAAGGTAAATTTTCTTAATGCTATTTTTTTTTTTTTTTTTAAATTTTGAGACTATATAGCTTTCTCTTTCTTGTGGTACTGGGGATTGAACCCAGGGGGTGCTGTACCACTGAGTTATACCTCCAGTCCCTTTTATTTTTTTATTTCGAAGCCTGGTCTCCCTAAATTACTGAGACTGACCTTAAACTTGTAGTCCTCCTGCCTCAGTCTTCCCAGCAGGTAGGATTACAGGTGCATGACATTGTACCCAGCTTCCTCCCCGCCCCAGATAGTTAATGCCCTTTAGACTCCCTTACTTCCTTACTTTAAGGCATTTTTAAATTGGTATAATTATCATGCCACAACTTTATAAAGTATGGTATCTTTAAAATGTTACTTTTTGAAATTCTTCTTGAAATGTCTCTTCCTTGGCCCATAAAATGTAAAAATTGACTTCAATGACTTTCACTTTAATAATCTTATTATATTAGAATCTTGCAACATCTGAGTCAAGTGCTAGATTATAATTTTCATAGCTAAATTTAAAACCTGAGACTTGAGTTTTATTTCATCTGTCTTTGCATGCAGAACTTAAAGGGCAGACTTACCTGGTTACACTTTACAGTTTTACACAAAGATCTTTTCCCCCCCTGACTATCTCGACAGCCGAGAAAGCCAAGGGAACAGTCAACAGAGTGGTTTAAAGAGAGCAGACGTGTGCCCAGGCCTCTGGAATTCGCTTCCTCCTTGGTGTGAAAGCTTATATTGGTGGCATACAAAGTGATGCTGTGTAAGACTGTGAAGGGCAGGTGTTTATTCTGGCTTTGACCAAGGTGAGAATTGAGATGGAAAAGTCAGGCTCTGTGTAGGAGGTGTTTTGGAACTTGACCAATCTGTCAGTTTTGTTACCTTTCATTGAAAACTGAAGACTTAGTGAAGGCAATATCATTTCACAACTCATAATACATTTCTAAAATCTTTTTTTTCTTGGTTGATGTATTTTAAGCAGTTGAATATATTTTCCATAAATTTTACTGCCTTCCATTTTCCTTTGAATAGAAGCCAACGAGGAGAAATATTTAGAAGGTTATGGGCAGTGATAGAATGAACTGTTAGAAAAGTCCTTTTGTGGCTTGCCTCTAGTGTGTGCCAGTTGAAAAATTGCTGTAAAATGATATTATTTACTATTTAGAAATAACGCAAATGGGCCTTGCTTTTTAAATTCACAGGTTAAAAACGTTTAGTTATGCCTCACTAGCTCAATCTTTATTCATTATACTTCACATTGATGGAATTAAATGTGACACATTGCAATGTTGGATCAGCCTCACAGTTCTAAAATGTGAAGTCTGATTAAACTCTGAAAACAAATTAAAGATACTTTTAACATACTTTTAACATGGAGATAGGTGAAATTTTGTTTTTAGCCTAAAGTTGCTTCCAAGAAGAACATATCCCAGTTGTAGAAAAGGAAATGCAAAACATGACTACCTAATTGTAACTTGCCTGTTGAAACCAAAGAGTCAACATTGAAAGACTAAATCATCTTTTCAAAGGCACGTCCTCCATGTCTATACTGGTCATGATGTGGCTAGCCCCCTGGGGAGTGGCACTTGGCCTATGTGTGAACACACGTTTATCGGCCCTTTGCCCTGGAAGCAACTAAGTTTATCTTTTTGATCTAAGAACACATGTGGATGAAGTCCAGAATTTCATGCTGCTTTCTGTGAGGCTGCTGAGAGAGGAGAGCTAATTTAATATAATCCCGTCATTTCCAAGGAATTCTTTGGGGGTTATCTTCTCCTTTTTTTTTTTTTTTCCTCACCTTGTTCAGGATCATTTGTATAGTTTTCCTCAGACCTTCAGTCAGTGGTGTCATTAACTTAAGATTATAAGAATATTTTTTATGATCTAAAATCACTTGTCATTTGTTTTAATGGATAGGACAAGGAACTGAAAGTTAGGCAGGAGTACCTGTCTCAGCTCTGCCACTGTGAGATTTTAGTTACTTCATCATCTTTTTTTTGTTACTGGAGACCAAGCCCAGGAGCAGTCTACCTTCAGATCTTTCCATGTTTTATTTTGTTGGGTCTCACTAAGTTGCTGAGGGCCTCATTAAGTTGCTGAGGCTGGCCTTGAACCTACAATTCTCCTGTCTCAGCCTCCCAAGTACTGGTATTATAGGTGTGTACCACCACATGTGGCTCCTTAATCTCTTTAAACTTCAGTTTTCTTATATCTAGAATAGGCACTCATTCATTCATTTTTTTTCATTTATCCATTCAATAGATACTATTTCTATATGCCAGTGTGCAAGGCCTGTTCTTTCTGCTGATAAGCAAATAAAGAGCAAGATAGACACAAAATATCTCTTCTCATGGAGCTTATATCCTACTGGGTGAAGTAGAATGTAAATTATAGGAATTAAATATTCCACATATATTTTACCTGTTAATATATGTTAGATGGTGATAGATGCTATAAACAAAAATAGAGAAGAGAGTGACAAGATAGGAAGGTGGTTTCTGTCTTATGTGAAGTAGACAGGAAAGGTCCCTGTGATTAGGAATGAGGCCTGAAGATGTCTCGGGACACGGGACTCAGGGAGCAGCCTGTGTGGCAGCCACTGCAGGTCCTTGGGGTGAGCAAGCCAGACGTCTGTGAGGGACAGCGAGGGGTCAGTGTGGCTGGGGGGGAGGGAATGAGGGGCAGACAGGCAGGGTCACATGGGGTTGCTTAGGAAACTGAGATAACATACTTAATGTGCCCTGTACACATTGCAAAGATAAAACACTGTAACAAGTGGAGTTTATTTTTGGAATGAGAGAAGATTCAGTAGTGTGAAATTTATTAATGATATTAATTATTTTATTAAAATATAAACAAAAATATTTTTATAGGAAAGGCATTTGATAAGAGTCGGTATTCATTATTGATTTAAAGAAATTCCTCAGCAGGGCGTGGTGGTGCACTATTGTAATCCCAGTACTTGTGAGGCTGAAACAGGAGGATCTCAAGTTTGTGGCCAGACTCAGCTACTTAGAGAGCGCCTCCACAACTTAGTGAGACACTTTTTCAAAATAAAGAATAAAATACAGGGCTGGGGGTGTAGCTTGGAAATAGAATGCCCCTGGGTTCAATCCCCAGTATTGCCCAAACAAACAAACAAACAAACAAACAAACAAGTAAAATTTAAAAATCCCTCAAAATATAATAGGAAAAAAACCTAGCAAAATAAGCTATGTTCATCTCAACTTTAAGGTATCTCAGGTTTAAATCAGAGAAGTTTGACTACATCACCATTAAATCTAGACAAAAATAAGGATATCCACTATTTTCACTATTTTTTTTTTTTTTTGCAGTACTGGGGATTGAACTCAGGGGCATTCTACCTCCAAGCTATATCCCCAGCCCTATTTTATTCTTTATTTTGAAACTGAGTCTCACTAAGTTGCGGAGTGTCTCACTAGGTAGCTGAGGCTGGCCGTGAACCCGGATCCTCTGGTCTCAGTCTCCCGAATGCTGGGATTACAAGCGTGTGCCACCACGCCCGGCTCCTATTTTCACTATTAATGATATTTTTGATTAAGAAGCCCATGTAGCTGGACAAGATTAAAAAAAGCTATAAGGCATAAAAATCAGAAAGGATATAAATGAATGTTATTTGCAAATAATTGAATAGATGATTAGAATATTCAAGAGAATAAAGAAGAAACTAATAATAAAGAATAAGCTAACTTATAAATGTGCCTGGATACCAAATAATGTATCCTCTATCCATAGCTTTCATATATACGAACAATAAGCACTTAGAAGATTTCATAGGAGAAAAGACCATTAACATATAAAAGGATAGATAAGATACACAAGAATAAAGAAATATGGATGCTGTGTATGAAGGCATTTGAAAATGTTCATGAGGGTTACAAAAAAGATATGAAAAAATTAGAAGAGCTGTCATAGTCTTGGATATAAAGATGTCGATTTTCTCTAAATTAATTTTTATGTTTAATTCCAGTAAAAATAATAGCAGGATTTTTTTTTTGTGAGCTGAACAAACTGATTCTATGCTCACTTAGAAAAATAAATAGCTAGGACAGTTCTGAAAAAAATTAAAACCCAGCAAAGTAAGGTTACAATAATTGAAACATTGGTATTACCTAATATCATATTTAGCATATAATAAAGCTGGTATTTCAAATTAGTTGAAGAAAGATGTTTTGTTCAATAAATAGTGGGGTCTAGGTTAGAGAAAAACATTGGAAAATTATTTTATAATCTTGGAGTATATGTGATCTCAGAAAATTAAGAAGCCATAAAAAAGATTGATAACTTTGATTACATAAAAATAAACTGAAAAATATTTTAGATAAGACAAGGAGAAAGGAATAATACTTGCCTCTCATATCACAAAGAGACTCATTTTCATAATAATGAGCTCCTACAAATCCATTAGAAGAAGTCCAACACTCCAGTACTTAAAATAAGGGAAATAACAGTGTCTTTTAGAGATGCTCAACTTTATTCATTTCATTATACATTTTACAACTACACAGAGTTACCATTCATCATGGTTAGATGGGCAAAGTTTAAAGTTTTATAATCTCTGTAGAAAACAGAGAATCTCTTGTAGAAATTGTATTGGTTGTAGAAACAATACAATCTCTTTTTGGGAAGTCTGGCAAAATCTATAATATGAACATTTTTATACTCTGTAGATTAGGAATTTTAGTTTTGGAAATTTATCCTAGAGATATGTATATAATCCTAAATAGACCTACATTCATATAGGAATGTATCCTTCACATACAACATATTACATACAGAGAAAATGGTTTACATATGAAGATATTCATTGTAGTAGTGTTTATAGTGGCTAAAGATTGGAAACAGCCTGGTTTGTTGGTGCATGCCTCCCTACTTGGGAGGTCGAGGCAGGAGTATCACAAGTTTGAGGCTAGCCTGGGCAATTTAGCAAGGCCCTGTCTCAAAGTAAAATAAGGCTGCAGTGTAACTCAGTGGTAGAACATCTTTGGGTTCAATTCCCAGTACTGCAAATAATAAATAAATAAATAAATAATAAAAAGAAACAAATGTTCATCAATGGCATACTGAATAATTACATTATGTTATGACTGTAATATGTTTACATAGCAATTTGTAAGCACTGTCAATATATTCTGCTTGGGGAAAAATATGAAGTATAGAACAATGTATAAAAAAGATACATACACAATGTTTTGCTTATATATGAATAGATATAGCTTCTGGAGAGGATAATTTGATGGCTGAAGATATGCCCAGCCTCTTGTCAAAAAAAAAAAAAAAAAGAAAAAAGAAAAAGAAAAAACAAAAACCCACCCAAAGCTTTATACTTAGCATGTGCCTTTCACTCAGCACTTATTACATGTTAGTGGTGGTTTCCTTTTCCTCACGAGCTGATTTTAGCAGTTGAGTCAGGAAGAGGAAGCCCATCTCATTTATAATGACTGCTTAATGGGAGTCATTCTCAGGTTATGCATCAGGAATGCCTTGTACACTTCCTGAAGTGTGTTTCTTGGTAGATGTCAGAATAAGTTCTGCACACCAAAGATGGCAGATAACCTTGGGAAGCACTGGGTTGAACAAAACCAAGCAGCTTCCTGTGTGTAGGCCTTTTTAGAGCCAATACACATAACATGCTTTGTGAGTGCTCAAGAGGCTGGCTGGCTTGCTCGCTCATTCATTCATTCATTCATTCATTCATTCATTCATTCATTCGTTTGTTTTTGGTAGTGGGGATTGAACTCGGGGGCATTCTACCTCCGAACTACATCCCTAACCCTATTTTTTATTCTTTATTTCAAAACAGGGTCTCACTAAATTACAGAGGACCTCTAAGCCACTAAGTAGCTGAGGGTGGCTTCGAACCTGCAATCCTCCTGTCTCAGCCTCCCAAGTACTGGGATTTTTTATTTTGAAAAAAGGTCTCATTAAATTGCAGAGGCTGACCTAGCATATTTATTTATTTGTTATTTATTTTGTCTAGCATATTTAGAAGTAGCATTTTCCTAATTTACTTGATCACAGAACGTTAAAGTGACTGCTGTTTTTTTTGTTTGTTTGTTTTGTTTTGTTTTTTTTAAGAAACATCAAGTAATAGTTGTCACATTGGAAAATATCACCTTAACACTTTTTTGGTTTTGCTCATCTTCATTATTCGTTTTTTTTTTTTTTTTGCGGTACTAGGGATTGAACTCAGGGGCATTCTACCTCCGAGCTACACCCCCAGCCCTATTTTTTATTCTTTATTTTGAAACCGAGTCTCACTAAGTTGCGGAGGGCCTCACTAGATAGCTGAGGCTGGCCGAGAACCCGGATCCTCTGGTCTCAGCCTCCCGAATGCTGGGATTACAAGCGTGCGCCACCACGCCTGGCTCATTATTCGTTTTAATAAATCTGTATTGATTTCTTTTTTTTTTTTTTGCGGTACTGGGGATGGAACCTAGGGGCATTCTACCTCCGAGCTACATCCCCAGCCCTAATTTTTATTCTTTATTTTGAAACAGGGTCTCACTGAGTTGTGGAGGGCCGCACAAAGCAGCTAAGACTGGCCTCGAACCCGGATCCTCCAGTCTCAGCCTCTTAAGTACTGGGATTACAGGGGTGTGTATTGATTTATTTCTAAGATGCTTGTGATCTCTGCCTGTTTTCTCTCCCCTGTAATATGTTTTGTTAGTTGAGACTCTCCCCACATCATCCAAATTGTACTGGTTTCCCCCTCCTTCCCTTCCTTTCTTTTTTCTTTTTTGGTACTGGAGGCTAAATTCTCAGGGGCATTCTACCTCTGAGCTACACCTCCAGTCCTATTTTATCTTTTATTTTGAGACAGTGTCTCGCTAAGTTGCCAAAGCTAGCCTTGAACCTGCAAATCTCTTGTCTCAACCTTCCAATTTTTGAGATTATAGGTGTGCCCCACCATGCCTGGCTCTCACTGGGTTTCTTGAGTACAAAAGAGAATTCCATATTATTAAGATGAAATCTCAGGGATTGATTGAATAAAAGTTGAAGATTGAAACTTCACTGGATTCGTTTTTTAAAGCTTTCAAAGATTTGGGGTCAGCTGGGTGTGGTGGTGCAGGCTTGTAATCCCAGTACTTGGGAGGCTGAGACAGGAGGATGGCAGGTTTGCAGTCAGCCTCAGTTACTTTGTGAGACCTTCTGCAACTTAGTGAGACCCTGTTTCAAAATTAAAAATAAAATAGGGCTGGGCAGGGGTGTAGCTTGAAGGCAGAATGCTCCTGGGTTCAATTCCCAGTACTGCAAAAAAAAAAAAAAAAAAAAAAAAAAAGGTTTGGGGGTCAGTGGAAGGAGTGAAATCAATTTAATGGGTAGCTATTGAGGAATTGTGAACAGAGAAGATTACATCACTGTGGGAGTTAGAAGATACAGCTCCTTCCTGTATTCATCATTTTCTATCTACTTATTTTGAACAAATCACTTGCCCTCCCCATGCTTCCATTTTATCCTCTGTAGAATTCAGATTGGATTTTGGTGAGCAGTATGGGTCCAGTCATCTTAAGACTCTTATTATTAGTGTTCTTAATAGATTCATTGAGGATCACGAGCCTGTGTAGAAGAGCAAGTTTCCACCTGTCCTACTTCATGTGGAATAAAATTGGAGAATAAAATTATTCAACAATTAGCTCATAGCCAGCTTCATGTATTTGAAAACGTGAATTGTCTGGCACTTTTCTCTTGGTTGGCTGATTTGTTAATTACCTTCCAGGAAAGCACTTGATTATGTCATAGGGCAATTAATATTCCACACATAAATCTACACTTCCTGTGTGAATGCCCCTGATATTTGTTTCTCTGCTGTAGGGAGAAGTTCATGATGTGGATGGTAATCACATACCCTTACCCCCATCAGTGTGTACTTGCTGGTTTTGCGGTGTCTGTTGTGCCTTCCCTGCCTATTAGCAGATTTCTAAACTTGGCACAGTTGAGGTCTAAATCCATTACATTTATGCCATCTGGAAATGAGCTTTAAATTTTGTTCTTCTGTTGAAATTAGGGATGTGACATAGCTGTTACACAGAAGGACTATGAGCCCAAGTTTTATTTTAGTATATGGAGGTAGAATGTTTTGTTAGAAGGAAAGAGCTTGCCTGGGGAGAGATCTGAGTGTGACTGAATTGTTAACTGCCACCGTCCCCCCTTTTAGCAGGCAAAACACTTTGTTTTTAAATGAGATGACAGCCAAGAGAATTGTCATGACCCAGTGGATTTTAAGAAAGTCCTTTCAGTTTACTTGAGTGCCGTTTAACCTTGCTTTTGGTGTCATTCTGTACATTACTGCCAGAGGACCCAGCTTCCTTTGAAGTGCTGAAGCATTGCCGCTGGTGGAGTGGTGATGGTAAAATGTAAGAGTGGCTCTTAGTCAAGCCCTTCCTGACGCACAGCGATGCCTTATAATCTAAGTAAACACATGTATGTGAGTGCCTAAAAATCTAGAGTGCAAGGGGAGGATGCACGGTAATGGACACTGAGAAGGGAGAAGTATTTTTCTTGAATTAGGGATGTCCTTTCATAATTCATGAGCCACAGAATGAGGAAAGGCTTGAAAGCACCTCAAAAGCATCTGGAAGCAATCTGTAATTCAAGAGGCAACCAAAGAGCCTGCATCTCTCCAGTGCACCCTGATAGAACTGTGCATGTGGGATGATGGTGGCGGTAGAATCTGTTACTTGCAAAACCTCTTGTGATTAAATGCCCAGAGATTTGATTATGAGGTGATACTGCCAATTCCCAGGTGCTTGATCAGTGATTAATTGATTAAAATGAAGAAGGCTGATTTGGACATATTGAGGAAATTCAAATATGAATTTGTTTAAATGTTGTCTTTCTCATATCCTACTCTTCTCATGCCTGTTTTGTAGTGATACATCACTACAAAACAGGCATGTGTCCAGTTTTGACAATTAAGGTCACATTGTGTCCTTCTACTTCCCTTTTTTTTTCTTTTATGAAACATTTCTTATGATCAAAGATATTACATCCTAAGCTTTTGAAGTCATCAATAGGTTGAACATACACAACATACACACACACATGCAAACACATACACACATGCAAACACACACACACACACACACACACTCTTTTGGTGACTTCTAGGGAACCATCTTTTGTTGGGTTATTGAAGAAAAATTATAACATCAACAAATGGACAAATGGATCACCATTTGGGTCTTGGGAAATTAATATAGAGAGGTTTAGAAAAGATGTATTTGATTATGATCTGTAAGACTCAGACTTGAATTGTTCAACTCAACCCATCTAAAGATGGGGAAATATTTTCCCTAATATTTATAGCTGCCTCAAAAAATTGTATTTTTGCTTTTATATAAGTAGTTGTGATCATATGTAATTGCTACATTGCACTCTACTTTTACTTTCTACTTTATAAGTGACATTTTCCTATTTTATTATAAACATAAAATTCACTAATAGCAGACAGAATTGTGATTAAGTAAATTATGTAGTTGTGAGCCGGGCGTGGTGGCGCACGCTTGTAATCCCAGCATTCGGGAGGCTGAGACCTGAGGATCCGGGTTCGCGGCCAGCCTCAGCTACCTAGTGAGGCACTCCGCAACTTAGTGAGACTCGGTTTCAAAATAAAGAATAAAAAAAATAGGGCTGGGGGTATAGCTCGGAGGTAGAATGCCCCTGAGTTCAATCCCCAGTACCGCAAAAAAAAAAAAAA
>PVLC010005021.1:0-18618 GCA_004027655.1 Graphiurus murinus | reverse complement strand
TCTATTATTTACATTAGCTTTTGCCTTTGTATATCGTGTTTGGTATTGGTTATTTTAGATGTTCTTATTGTTGTCCTGAACCCTTCTAACTTTTGTTCTCTGTTATTTCTCTCTAGTAGAGTAATTTCCTAGCTTGCTTCTCAAACTTATGTTTTTCTGGTTCTATAGTAAGGATGAAGCCATGTCTTTGTGTTGCAAAACTTGCCAAGTAGACCTGATGACATGAGACACATGTCTAAGATCAAAGCAGAATGCTCAGGGCATGGTAAAAACCTGAACCTTCAACCGTTAGTATCTAGCTAGGTCAAAGGTACCAGGGAATATTTTGTGAGTGTGGTACATTTTTTCCAAAGTTGTTTATAAAATCATTTGTGATTCCTATTTTGCTATTTAATATTGTCATTATCATCTTAATATGATGCTGTTGGCCCACAGATGGGGCTTTATTTAGTTTTATATTTTTTATTCTCTTCTGAAGGAAGCATGTAATTACTTTACATCTGTTAGAAAATGGAAGAATCCTTTAGTGCTTTGTGCTACCCAGCAGGGTTTTCTCATTTTTGGCTAACATTTAGATTTCTAAATAAAGATTTGCATTTCACTTATTTATTTTTTTTATGATAAAGACAAATGCAATATGAGACAAACTCACTCAATGCACAACAAATAGTGGTAAATGGGAAGCGGTAAAAATAGAGAAATGTGGATTGGGTTTGCAGTTTGTTAATTATGGGACTTTTTTTATTCCTTTCTGTAGATTTTGAAAGTCTTCTGCAAGTCCCTTGTGGAGCCAAATGTTAGAGAAATCTTTTGCACTCTTCTGAAGAGTGAACCTAGCAGTGGACTGTTGAAGAGGGCAAGCACAGGTATGTCTTCTTTTATTATTACTATTTTTATGTGTTCATTAATGTTCAGTAATATACTTTAAAAAATCCTACTTGATCTTAAACATATAACTGAACATTATCTTGTTCAGAACAGTTTTTGAGAACCTGAATTCTATCCTCTGTTCAAAGCATTTAAAAAACATTTCACTGAGATGTGCATTCTGGTCTCCTGTTTGCCGGATGACATCTCTCGACTCTGTAAAAGGTGTATTTGGGAAATGGTCTAAACTTATTCATAGATATGGTGATTAATGGGGGGAGTACTCTGATTCTGATAAAAAAAAACAAAAAAACAAGAAAGAGCACTATCATAAGGAAACCAGTTTTTCTTTTTTGTCATTTTTTTGTGTATTTGAAGGCTAACTCACAGTATTGAAAAGTAATTCTAAGGAGCTGGGTGCAGTGGTGCATGCCTGAAATCCCAATACTTAGGAGGCTTAGGTAGGAGGATCACAGGTTCAAGGCCAAAAAGACCTGGGGGTATAGCTCAGAGGTAGAATGCCCTTGGGTTCAATCCCCAGCATCACACACACACACACACACACACACACACACACACACACTCTCTCTCTCTCTCTCTCTCTCTCTCTCTCTCTCTCTCTGCAGTGAGTCTGAGTTTTAAACAATGGTAGCATTATTAAAATAAGTGATTAGACAACATAGTTTTTAGAGAGACATACTTATTTGAGAGTATAAATTTTGACATTCTTTCTAACTAAAATACAAAGAACTTAAAAGATTTTATAGTAAAAAAAACAAAAAACAAAAAACCCCCAAATAACCCAATCAAGAAATGGGCAATTGAATTGAATAGACATTTCACAAAAGAAGAGATACAAATGGCCAATAAATACATGGAAAAAAATATTCAGCTTCACTAGCAATCAGGGAGATGCAAATCAAAACTACACCTAGATTCCATCTAACCCCAATCAGAATGGCAGTCATCAAGAAGTCAAAAAACAATAAATGCTGGTAAGGATGTAGGGAAATAGGAACTCTTCTACACTGTTGGGATTGCAAACTAGTTCAGCCACTATGGAGATCAGTGTGGAGATGCCTCAGAAAACTGGGAATGGATCTACCATATGATCTGGCTATACACCTCCTGGGTATCTTTCCAAAGGGGCCAAAATGAGAGAACCACAGTAATATATGCATATCCATGGGTTCATAGCAGCACAATTCACAACAGCCAAATTATGGAACCAATCTAGGTGTCCGTCAACAATGAGTGGATTAAAAAATTATGGGAAAGACAATAGACTTCTACTCAACAATAGAGAAGAACAAAATTATGTCATTTGCAAGAAAATGGAACGACCTGGGGAAAGTTATGTTAAGTGAGATTAACCAGTCAAAGTGAAGGGTCATATGTTTTCTCTAATATGTGTAAACTAGGGAGTAACTGGGATACAAGAGGGACTCCAGACAATGGAGGCGAAACCTCCGTGGAGCTAGGGAGGCGGTCTTTGGGAAGGGGAGGGAGAAGACTGAGGTTCATCAGTGGAAATACTACCATTGACTGTGTGTGCTTATTTGAATATACCAAGGTCAATCTCAGTACTCTGTATTGGGAAAGGGGGAAATGGGGAGTGGGGGCCCCACCAAGTATTGTGTGCATGTATGTCACTATCAACATGATTTACATTATGATATGACTATAATGCACCAATAAAAGCATAATCAAAACAGTCAGTCAGTCAATCTGTCAGTGTAGTAGAAAGGTTCCTGTGTTAATCAGGTTAAATAAGATGATATCTAAGCCAGGCATAGTGGTACACGCTTCTAATCCTGGTAGTTGGGAGGCTAAGACAGGAGGATCACAGGCTTGAGGACAGCCTCAGCTATGTAGTGAGATTTTCAGCAACCCAGTGAGACCCTGTTTCAAAAAAAATAAAAAAGAAATAGGGCTAGGGGTGTAGCTTGGAGGCAAAATGCCCCTGGGTTCAATCCCAATACAAAAAAAAAAAAAAAAAGCCAGACATAGTGGTGGATGCCTATAAAATCCCAATACTTGGGAGGCTGAGACAGGAGGATCTTCGGTTTGCGACCAGCATCAGTAAGCAGTGAGACTCTCATCAATCCATCAAGACCCTGTTTTAAAATAAAAATAAAAGCCGGGCGTGGTGGCGCACGCTTGTAATCCCAGCATTCGGAAGGCTGAGACCGGAGGATCCGGGTTCGTGGCCAACCTCAGCTACCTAGTGAGGCACTCCGCAACTTAGTGAGACTTGGTTTCAAAATAAAGAATAAAAAATAGGGCTGGGGGTATAGCTCGGAGGTAGAATGCCCCTGAGTTCAATCTCCAGTACTGCAAAAAAAAAAAAAAAAATAGGGCTGGGGGTGTAGCTTGAAGGTAGAATGCCCCTGGGTTCAATCCCCAATACCACACACACACAAAAGATGATACCCATACTTTTTTAATAAGGTATACCTCTAAGGCTTTCTAATTTGCCTTCTATAAATGATCCCCTGCAGGTGTTTTGCAGTGTTTCTCAAAGTGTTCTTAGAGTGCCTGTTAAAAACACACATTAAGCCGGGCATGGTGGCACATGCTTGTAATCTCAGTACTTGGGAGGCTGAGACAGGAGGATCAAAAAGTTCGTGGCCAGCCTCAGCTACTTAGAGAGGCTCTCCACAACTTAGTGAGACCTTGTTTCAAAATAGAGAATAAAAAAAATAGGGCTGGGGGTGGAGCTCAGAGGTAGAATGCCTTTGGGTACAATCCCCAGTAACCCCCCCCCCAATAAATAAATAAAAATAAAATAAACCCCCCCAAAACAAAAAAACACACATTAAAAACTTCAAATTACAGGGTGTGGGGTGGGGAGGGGTATGGCTTAGTGGTGGAGAGCATACTTAGCATGAGCAAGGTCCTGGTTTCAATCCCAAGCACCATAAACAAAAACAAAAACCCCCAAACCAGATTCCTAGGTGCCTGTTTATTGTGTCAGAATCAGAATGGTGTAGGGGTCAGAGCTTTGGAATCTATTTTACAAGTGAGCATCACCAAAGATTGACATCCCTGAACTGGGTGTAGTGGCACACACCTATAATTCCAGTGCTTGAGAGGCTGAGACAAGAGGATTGCAGGTTCAAAGCCAGTCTCAGCAACTTAATGAGACCTTCAGCAATTTACTGAGACTGTTTAAAAAACTAATAGCAATAAAATAGGGCTGGCAAGTAGCTTAGAGTTAGACTGCTCCTGGGCTCAATCCTAGTACCCAAAGAAAAAAAATATATATACATATGTATACATATATGTATATATTTGTACACACATATGCAGTATTATAGCATCATATGCATGTTAAATTGAGAGATAATATACTTTAGTAAAATAAAAATGTGACTAGATTTATAAGTTAAGATTAACTTCAGATTCTTATTTCTTTATTAAATATTTAATTTATTGACATGTGTTTCATTAAGTTTATGCTTTAAAAATTGTAAGATAATTGATAATCATAACATAAAGCTTAACATCCTAACAATTTTCAAAGTAAGTTCAATAGGACTAAATACTTTCATGTTGTGCAGTCATCACCATCACTCGTTACCAGAACTCTTTTCATCTTGTAAAAATGAAACTTGATACCTATTAAACTCTCCATTTTGCCCTCACCCTGTCCCCTGGCAACCAATATTCTATTATCTATGTCTATGAGTTTACTCTAGAAACTTCATGTAGTATTTGTCTTTTTGTTATTGACTTATTTGACGGCATATGCCTTCAAGGTTCATCCATGTTATGTCATGTGTCAGAACTTCCTTTGCAAGGCTGGATAATATTTCATTGTAAGTATATACCATTTTGTTTATTCACTTATCTATCCATGGACTTTTGGGTTGCTTCCACCTTTCAGCTCTTGTGAATCATGCCGCTGTAACATGGATGTACATATAGTTTTTTGAGTCCCTGCTTTCACTTCTTCTGGGTATTTGTCTGGAAGTAGAACTGCTGGATCATTTGGTAATTCTGTGTTTAAATTTCTGAGGAATCACTGTCCTGTTTTCCATAGCAGCTGTACCATTTTACATGCCCATCAACAGTGCACAAGAGTTCCAGTTTCCCCACTTTTTTGGCAACACTTGTTATTTTCTGTTTGTGTGATAGTAGCCATCCTGATGGGCACAAGGTGGTATTTTATGGTTTTGATCTTTTCATATGCTTTTGGTCATTCGTATATCTTCTTTGGATGTTTGTTTAGGTCCTTTGCCATTTTATAATTGGGGCTTTTTGTTTGTTTGTTGTTGTTGAGCTCTCTGCTTATCAGGATATTGCCCCCTTATCAGACATATGATTTGCAAGTACTTCTCCCACTTCCCAAGTGGCCTTTTCAGTCCATTGGTTGCTTGCTGTGATGCACAGAAGTTTTTGATTTTGATGCAGTCCAGTTTATCTATTTTTACCTTTGCTGGGTGTGCTTTTGGTGTCATATCCAAGAAGTCAGTACCAAAACCAGTGTCATATAGTTTTCCTCATATATTTTCTTCTAAGTTTTTTTTTATAGTTTTAGTGCTGAGATCCATTTCGAGGTAATTTTTGTGTCCAACTTCATGCTTTTGTATGTAGGTATCCAGTTTTCTAGTACTATTTTCTAAGGATAAGCTTATGCCTTTACAGATAGTTTAAGATAAGGAAAAGAAAAGACAGTCATAAAATTCTGTGGTGCAACTAGGTAGGAATTTCTATAAAGTTCTGTTGCTAATAAGGCATTTCAGAAACAAAGGGGTATTGCGTAGTAGATTTGAAGCTCATCTTGGACTAACATCTAGTAACTAGAACAAGGCATAGAGCCTGAGTTTAAGTTTTATATTAGTTATGTGGTGAGTAATGACTTCTTAAAACTGTGATTTGATTCTGATGAACTCTTAGTTTTGGTCTTTTGAGAGTGTGTGTGTGTGTGTGTGTGTGTGTGTGTGTGTGTATGTCCCCTGTTACAAGGCTTTCCCTACTTAACTAAACAGTGACAGGGCCTCTCCTGTTAGAGGGAACATCAGTTTCAAGGCCCTAGGTAGAGTCAACATTCCGGTGGTGAAGGATAGCCTCTAGTGCATCCTGAGAGAGAAACCTGCAGCCATTTTGAACCATTTACCTGTCTGTACAGCAGAAGTTGTTGGGAACTTGCCTCTTAGCTCCAGAAAGTAGTATATATGTTGACAGAATGATATTTACACTGGTTTTGAAAAGGTTGCATCCCAAATATTGCTGCCTTAGGAATGAGGTTATTTTGGGGGAGGGTAGGAGGTTGTTGGGAGTGGGGTGTGGAAAATATGGAAGAAAGTATACATGACTAAGGGGAGCTGTAGTTAGCCAGGGATGCTAAGAAGGCGGAGGGGCGGCTTGGGCTCTAGCATTCAGGCGCATTTCTGTCGTGGGAGGAAATGATGGCACGTACTAAAGGTAGCACAGCAAGAACCACAAGTGGAAAATGGGTTTGAAAATGAACTCTACGGGGTTGAAGACAGTGTGATAGTCCTGAGGAGATGCTGTCCAGAATATTCATCTGTTAGGAATTTTGTGTGCGTTCTCAGAATGGCGAGACAGATAGCAGGTGGAGAGGCAATTGCAGATATTCAGAGCTGCTGAGAGAATTATATATTTGAATACACTATTTCAGGGTTAAGAGCTGTCTGCATGACAAAAGAGTAGTAGTTAGAGCAGCCCTAGAATGCCATCCATCGTGCAGAACTGGGGAGGGGAATGAGGAAGGCTTCCAGGCTTTGTGTGGAACCTGTGGGGAGCCATTTTCAAAAGTGCTTTTGAATACAAATCTAGCCTCAAGTCTCATTCAGGACTAAGTTTTCTGAGAAAATAACACAAAAGGATCCCCCAAAATGACATATGGTGGAGCAGTCAAACCAGCTACATAACAGATTCAATCAAAGTTTGTTCGTTTTGCTCACATCTGTTCATAGGGTTTTTTCCAATCTCCAAGAGATTGAACCTCCTAGGGCATTCTACCTCTGAACTGTACCCCCAGCCCTTTTTGGTTTTTATTTTGAAACAGAGTCGTGTCAAGTTGCGGAAGGCCTTAGTTGCTGAGACTGGCCTCAAACCTATGATCCTCCTGTCTCAGCCAGCCAACTATTGGAATTACAGGCGTGCGCCAACATGCTTGGCCTTTTCATAGGTTTTAAAATCATAATCTCTACTTTCTTTTGTGGATTTAGTGTTCTTATTCATTCAGCCAGTTTGGGCTCTTGGCCTAGTCCATGACCCTTGTAAGTTCATTCTGTGTTAATTTGGATAGCTGTAAGTCATTTTTGGGTATCCATTTGTGTTATTTACTCAAAAACCTAGTCCCAAATCAGTCTTGATGCTAGGCTTTTCTCTCAAAACTGACCAGAATGACTTAGAATGCGTACATACATACATATATACATATACACATTATATGTATGTATGGTCATGTTTTCTATTTCATTTTTAACATAATTTCTGAAGGACCTTGCCTCATCGTGGTCTTTGAGTATGCAGGGCCATGCTCAGAGAGCAATCTTTAGCTACTCTAGTCTAGACCACAGGTGGTCAAAGTGTCGTCCCTGGATGAGTAGCATCAACCTCAGCACGGCACTCAGGAATTTGTATGTAACAGCCCTCTAGGTGATTCTGATGCAGGTTGAAGTGTGACAGCTATTCTGGACATATTTGTAGCTGCGTGCTGTTGTCGAAGTCACTGATTTTCTCTAGCCCTTGATCCTCTGAGTACGCAGATTTGGTGATCTCAAACTTTGTGTGCACCATCTGATGAGCTTGTTTAAAACATTTGAGGGAGCAGTGGATTTCTGTTGACTTCCTGCTATGAGTCTGACTCAGTAGGCCTTGAGTGACTTGTTATCTGCATCTCAATAAACTCTCCAAAACAGTTCTCATACCTGTGATCTAGATTAGATGGGCATTTCTTAGGTTCCTGCAAGCCCCAAGTTGATGTGATTTTAAAATGGCTTTTTTGGGGTTTTTTTTTGGCTCAGTGGTACAGCACTTGCCTAGTGTGCTAGAGGCCCTGGGTTCGATCCCCATACTAGGAAAAAAAAAAGTTATTACTAAAATGGCTTTTTTTGGGCTTAGTAATTGAAAGGTCAAGCCAGATGTGGTGGTGTACACTTGTAATCTCAGTACTTGGGAGGCTGAGATAGGAGGATTGCAGGTTCAAGGACAGCCTCAGCAACTTAGCAAGGCCTTTCTCAATTTAGTGAGATCCTGTTTTCAAATAAGAAATAAAATTGGGCTGAGGGTGTAGTTCAGAGGCAGAATGCCCCTGGGTTCAATCCCCAGCATCACACACACACACACACACACACACACACGAGAAAGTTCAAGGCCAGAACTTTATTACTGCAGTTTGGGTTATTTTTTTTTCCCCCTGAAACTGAAGCCAAATTATGTTCTGATTTCTTTACTTTAAAAATATTATAATTTTCTTATCTACTCTGATGGCTATACATTTTTTTGAGGCTTATCCTTCTTAGTAAAATAGTTCGCTCACTAGAAGGGCTTTCCGACCCTAGTAAGCTTGGAGATTTTGTATCAGTTCCTACAGGTAACTGATAGAAATGTAAACTTCCAGCCCTGGTTCTAGGGAGCGCCGCTTCTCTCCCTGCCCTTTTTCTCCAGGCTCTTGACCTGTTTCCTCTTCTCAGCAGCATTAGTATTTTTGGTGTTTTCTTTAGTGTTTTGAAGCATTTTATTAGAGTTCTTGTTAGTGAGGCTTCCTCTTTACTCCTGACTCCATCTCGGGCTGTTTTTCGACTGTTCATCCCTTCAATGGAGAAGCTTTCCAAGCCTTTCTCATTTTTTAAAATTTCTTTTTCTTTTCTTCCATACTGGGAATTGGACCCATTTGGAGGAGTCGCAATTAAAGAGAAACGATATACTCTGATAAGTCATTGGTTTCTACTTACTGTGACCAAGGAACAAGAAAAAAATTCAGCGTGTAGCCTGGCTGAGAGGAACAGCATCTGTAGTCCTGGTAGGCCCGAGGAGAATCCCTCTCCACTCCTGTTTTCATGCTGTGTTCCAGCCGCTGTCATCTACGCTCCCTCCTTCCAGTATCTCATGCGTGGTCTCCTTCCTCGGGGCCTCTGCAGCCGGTCCCTCCACCTGGAATACTCTTCCCTCACTGTTCTACTCGCCTGGCTAAATACTAATGTCTCATTTTTTAGTTCTCAAATTTCCTATCACCTGGGAAGTCTTCTCTATTTCCGTATATCTTTCCACAGTTTGGCTTAAGGAATGTTTGTTTTTGTTTTTGTTTTGATACTAAGGATCAAATCCACAGGCATTCTACTTCTGAGCTAGACCCCCAACCCTATTTTATTTCTTGAAACAGGCTTTTGCTAAGCTGTCCTCTCTTAGCCTCCCAAGTAACTGGGATTATGCCACCATGCCTGGTTTTAAATGCTGTTCTGATATGCTGCCACAGTACCCCATTCTTCCCTCCCATATGGCTCATTAAACTTTGTTTCAATTATCTGTCTACTTGTCTCTTTTAGACTCTAAGTTGAATTTAATTTTATGTGTGTGTTGAGGGGGTGGGGGATGGCTTGGGGGATTGAACCAGGGGTATTCTATCTCTGAGCTATACCCTCAGTCCTTTTTATTTATTTATTTTTTTTTGCGGCACTGGGGATTGAACTCAGGGGCATTCTACCTCCGAGCTACACCCCTAGCCCCATTTTTTATTCTTTATTTTGAAACAGGTCTCACTAAGTTGCAGAGTGCCTCACTAGGTAGCTGAGGTTGGCCGCGAACCCGGATCCTCCGGTTTCAGCCTCCCGAATGCTGGGATTACAAGCGTGCGCCACCATGCCCGTCTCCCTCAGTCCTTTTTACTTGTTTGTTCTGAAACAAAGTCTCACTAGGTTTCTGAGAGTCTTGCTAAATTTCTAAGGTGGGTCTTGAATTTGTGATCTTCCTTTCTCAGCCTCCCAAGTATTGGGATTACAGGCATGCTCTTCCAGGCCTGACTGTATCTTAATTTATTTCTGTGTTTTTGTCACCCAGAAGAGATGTACAATAGGTATTGATTATATAAAAAAGACAGTTTTTAAATGAGTCAAAGAATGTCAGTTCCACATGCTTTTTACCTAAGTAAAATAACTCTAGCAGGTAACACATGAGTTAGGACAGTTAGGATTAGATGCATCCATAAGAAACCACTAAAACCAATGTTTTTTTTTAACAAACTAAGGGATTATTTTTCTTCAAAGTAAAATAATTATGGAACTAGGTTCTCCAGAAAGTAGAGTAGTTCTTTGATTGTCAGGGACCCAAGTTCCGCCTGTGTCTCTGCTTTGCTGTGTGGAGATGTGATCCTTGCTTTTACATTCTCCTCTTTATTTTATTTTTGATATTAGGATTGAATCTAGGTGTGTTCTACCTCTGAGCGACACCTCTAGCCCTTTAAATTTTTTTTTTTTTTGAAACAGGGTCTTGCTGAGTTGCTGAGGCTGGCCTTGAACCTGGGATCCTCCTGTCTCAGCCTCCCAAGTACTGGGATTACAAGAGTGCACCGCAGCACCTGGTTTCATCCTTCTCTTTAGATGGTTGCCGGATTCTGGCCATCTGCAGGGCCTCCTTCCAGAAAAGGAGAAGAAATCAAGAGAGATCTGCCAGCAGTCCACCTCCTGCCCCACACTCTCTGAGGAGAGTTCCGCAAAGGTCTTCCAAGTGATTTCCCCATCACATTATCACTCTAGCTTCAAGGAAAGCAGGAGATACAGTTGTTTTGTCTGTCTCTTTGCTGTTTTCTACAAAGTTAGGGTTCTGTTAAAAAGGAGAGAATAGAGCCGGGCGTGGTGGCACACACTTGTAATCCCAGCATTCGGGAGGCTGAGACCAGAGGATCCAGGTTCTCGGCCAGCCTCAGCTACCTAGTGAGGCACTCTGCAACTTAGTGAGACTCGGTTTCAAAATAAAGAATAAAAAATAGGGTTGGGGGTATAGCTCGGAGGTAGAATGCCCCTGAGTTCAATCCCCAGTACCAAAAAAAAAAAAAAAAAAAAAAAAAGGAGAGAATAGATAAAGAGTAGTAACCAGTGTCTCTGCCATGTAGATTAAGATGATTTCCTCTTAAGTGAACATATATAGTTTGATGAATAATTTGCAGATTAATACCTTTGCTTTAAAAGATACATCAATGGATTTGAAAGAAAGCTACCTGTAAAACATATTTTGATTTAAATTGACGTAATTGTACATATTTATGGGTACTGTGTGGCATTTCTTATTTTTCTTTATTTTGGCAGAACTGGGGATTGAACCCAGGGCCTCCCTCACGCTGAGCAAGCACTGTACCACTGAGCTCCATCCCTAGCCTGTTGTAGTACATGTATGCAATCTGTAATGATCAGATCGGGGCAAGGGACACAGATCCATTCCTTAGACATTTATCATTTCTTTATGTTAGAAACATTCAAAACCCACTCTGTTCTTTTTTTTTTTTTTTTTTTTTTGCGGTACTGGGCATTGAACCCAGAGGCATTCTACCTCTGAGCTACACCCCCAGCCCCATTTTTTATTCTTTATTTTGAAACGAGTTCTCACTAAGTTGTGGTGGGCCTCACTAAGTAGCTGAGGCTGGCTGTAAACATGCAATCCTCCCGTCTCAGCCTCCCAAGTACTCTGCTAAGCTCTTTTGAAATATCCAGTTAATTATTGTTAACCATTACAATCCTACTGTGTTGTAGAGCATTGGTAATTATTGCTCCTATCCAACTGTAATCCCATAACAGTTAATCTCCCTCTTCCCCCTGCTTTTCCAGGCTTTGGTAACTTCTGTTCTTTTCTATTCTCTACTGTGTGTGTGTGTGTGTGTGTGTGTGTGTGTGTGTGTGTGTTTTACTGGAGATCGAATCGAACCAGGGACAGTCTACCTATGAACTACACCCCTAGCACTATTTTATTTTGAAACAGGGTCTTGCTAAGTTGCCTATGCTGGCCTCAAACCTGCGATCCTTCTGTCTTAGCCACAGGCATGCAACACCATGCCTGGTTGGTTTTTTACTTCTTTGAGACTGACTTTTTGTTACTACCATTATTTTTGGCCTCAAGACATTTTATATATAATTAACAGTCTGACCATTTTATACATCTGGTACACCCCTGTAATCCTAGTATTTAGGAGGCTGAGACAAGGAGGATCACAGGTTTCAGGACAACCTCAGCAAGTAATGAAACTCTCAGCAACCTAGAGAGACCCTGTTTCAAAATAAAATAGGGCTGGGGGTGTAGCTCGGAGGTAGAATGCCCCCGGAGTTCAATCCCCAGTACCACAAAAACAACAAACAAACAAACAAAAGCTTGTGATTACTTTTTTTTTTTTTTTGTGGTACTGAAGATTGAACCCAGAGGCATTCTATCTTTGAACTACACCCCTAGACCAGTTTTATTTCTTATTTGGAAACAGTCTTGCTAGGTTGCTGAGAGCCTCACTAAATTGCAGAGGTTGGCTTCAAACCTACCATTCTTCTGTCTCAGTCTCCGAGGTACTGGGATTACAGCATGTGCCACCACACCTGGCTGTGATTACTTTTATGAATATTAGTTTTTTTGTATTTGTACTTGCCAATTTAAAAATATACCTTCTTATGTTCTCACTGAAATGTACTGCAGAATTTGCTGGTAGAAGTGTAAGGTGCTAGAACACTTGGCAAAAGATTTGACAATAGATATCAAGAAATAAGGAATTTGTAATCTGGTCATTTTTTCCTACAAATACATAAAAAAAGCCAGAATCCCCCCTGCCAAAATAATTGTATGTATTAAGTTGTTTATTGAAGAGTATTTATAGTAGTGAGGAATTGGAACAAACCAAGAGTTCAGTAGCAAGAGAAGGGTTAGATATATGTAGGACACATTCATATAGGAGAATGGAATACTATTAAAATTAGATTTTAAGGAGGAGAATTTATTGACGGGATAATGCTCAGGATATAATTTTAAATGGAAGAAGAGTCAACATTGTGTGTGAGTATACACACATATGTATTATGCTGCTGATTTTATAAAATTGATGCAGTTATTAGAAATTATAGAAAGAAGACTGGAAAGAAAGATATTGAAGTTTTAAAAAAATAGTTTATCTCTTATAGTGGTACCGAGTGATTCTTAATATCATATTTTCTATACTTTTTTTGCAGTGACTACATATTGCTTTTATGATTAAAAAATGAATTTTGGAGCCAGGTGTGGTGGCGCATGCTTGTAATCCCAGCATTCGGGAGGCTGAGACCGGAGGATCCGGGTTCGAGGCCAGCCTCAGCTACCTAGTGAGGCACTCCGCAACTTAGTGAGACTTGGTTTCAAAATAAAAAATAAAAAATAGGGCGGGGTGTGTAGCTCGGAGGTAGAATGCCCCTGAGTTCAATCCCCAGTACCGCAAAAAAAAACCCACACACACACACACACAAAAAAAAAATAAAGAATGTCTACTATCTCGATGATCAGCTGCTACTTTGCTGTTTAGGCTCTCAGTTTCAAAGCTGCTTTTTTATGTCTTTGTAGGGATCTTGTTATGTTGCACAGGAAGGTCTTGAACCCTTGGACTCAAGCAATCCTCCCCTCTCAGCCTCTGGAGTAGCTGGGACTACAGGTGCATGTCACCACACCCAGCAAAACGGAAGTTTTAATTTTAATATTCTAATCGAAGAAAAAGCCCATAGCAGATATATGTGATTCATGATTTACATATTAGACATGTTTTCCTGCATTTGTTTAAAGTTATTTTCCCCCTGACCTTATGGAATGTAGTAAATTGAAATAAAAGTTGTTGGGTCTCCCCCTACCCCCATAGCATTTGTTGAAGTTTTTAAAAACAAAAACACAGAGCTTCGATTCCTACATTTAGTAGCTGTATTGCGGTGTACCTTTTACATAGTCTCATGGCCATTTTTAGCATGTCATCATTTTCAGGGTATTCCTGTTATTAATATATAAGTATATATATACTTTTAGAGGCTAAAGCTGAGAGAACCATAATGCGTATGGGTTTCATATTACTGACTAAGGAAGATTAGGTGTCCCAGTGACCTATTTCATACAGACTCTGTAGCCAGGAATAGAGTAAGTTTAGAGATGCATTCCAAAATGTTAGATGAGAGAAAAGAATATGAACAACATGTTAAATAGAAACCAAAGTAGTGTTAACAACAACAATTAAACAAACCCCTAAGTCAATAATATATAGCAGGACATTTGGGGACCTAAGGATAGAATGCAAGTTTTGGGTGTTTTTTTGGGGGGGAGACAAATTTGTAGGAACATTTTAGAACAGTTTCCCTATGCTATTTGAGAATGAGCATGCTTTTCTGTTGTAACAACATGTCAAATGCTGTAAGATTCTGCCTCTTATTCTGTTATCCCCCAATTGAGAAAGTAATACTGATAGAAAATTACTAGAACTCTAATAATTTTAAATAAATCTATATTTTGTTAAATATGATATAATCTATTTGCCATCAGTATCTATTTAGTCTCAAGAAGAGTTTGTCAAATAATTTCCTATAGACCAAATCTGGCCAGTTACCACTTTTTTTTTTAATGGTCTACCAGCTATGAATAGTTTTTATTTTTTTAGAAATTTTATTTATTTATTTATTTATTTATTTATTTATTTATTTATTTATTTATTTATTTATTTATGGCACTGGGATTGAACCCAGGGACATTCCGCCTCTGAACTACATGCCAAGTCGGTTTTAATTTTTTATTTTTGAGTCAAGGTCTTACTCAGTTACCACATGCTAGGCTTGAACCTGCCATCCTTCTGTTTCAGCCTCCCAAGTACTGGGATTATAGGCATGTGCTACCATGCCCAGCTGGAAGAAGCCATTTGTAAAGCTATTTTACCCAGGAGTTGGCCATGTAACTCAGTGGTAGAGTGTGTGCATAACACGCCCAAGCCATGAGTTCAAGGGTCAGTAAGTGCATGTGTGTACACACATACATTCATTCTCTCTCTCTCTCTCTCTCCCTCTCTCTCTCTCCCTCCCTCCCTCCCTTCCTCCCTCCCTCCCTCTCTCCCTACAACTCTAGTGTCAGGAAGAGCAGTCTGGATATGGGTGGCTATGCTGTTTGGTTTCCTTAAAAATGAAATAATACTGACTGTCTGTATAGTAGTTTTCACTACCAACATCCCTTCCTCCATAATATTTTCCTCCCTGTTGGTAGCTTTATTAAAAGATGAAACCCTGCAGTCTTCAAAGTAAAATGCTAAAAGGCAAATGTGTGCACTTGTTAAGATAGATTTAAACAGTTATTCAGCAACAAACAGAAGTGATTACTATCATTTTCCTGGTTCTCATTTAGAGATGTGGTGAAAGAGATCAAAAGTTCATGTGGAGTCAGAAAACATGTGCCTATATTTTGGGGTACACTTTAATGAGCTTAGAGTTCTTCACTGGTGGGCAGGAGGCAAGAAAAAGTGAAAGACCAAGGAAGACCTTCAAAGCTATGATGTGACTCACCCTCCTCATATACCTGAGCTCCAAACCTGATTTTCTTTTGCTTGCTTGCTTCCTGAGAACTGGAGCCCTGGTACCTGTTCTTTATATGTGGCTTTAATAGCAACTAGTACTTCCTTCTGGGCAGAAGATTTCTGGATCCTGTGGTTGACCTACTGATCTCTTTCTCTCCCTCTTTTTTCCTTGAAGCCAGCTGTGCTCTGTACATGTCCAGCCTGGCCATCTGAACCACTTCAGCTGTTGTTTCTGGTAGTTCTACACCTCTGGTTTTCCTTAATGTCCTAATTTTCCTCGGCCATCATTCTTGACCAGGTTCTGAAACACACCTGCATAAAGATGCACAGTTACAGAATGGCCACAGAGTCTTTGTGCATGCCAGTTAGAACTCAACTCTGCATTCCCCTCCATTCTCCACATAGAGTTTAATCCACCCCTTCAATTTTCTTCTGAAACTCTTTCATCTAATGATTGGAAGTCATTAGAGCAAACCTTGCTACTATATATAGCTCTTTGACTGTTTTCAGATGGATTCTTTGTAAAGAGACTTTATCGCCACTATGAGACCATTATAAGAAACTTTTAATTGGAAGGACATGGGGGAATTGAGCATTTATGCAAAGAGAAGAGGGGACATATTGAGATTTTTAATTATAAGCAAAGGGGACTTTGTGGCCACTCTTTATTTTTTATGTTCCCAAAGGAACATTTTAATATGTTAGCATCTCAATAAAAGAAGACAACTATCTGTTAAGTAACTAAGGAGAACCTACTAATTTACTCTTTGTTATTAAGTTAGTAGACATGGAAAAATCTGTTTTTTTTTTCTCCTTGATTGGATTGAGATCAGTCATTCTCTTCAAGTAAAATCCTTCCACTTAGAGAAAAATCGAACTACTCAGAGACCTAAGAAATACTTAAAATTTAAATTGAAGAGTACTGACTTCAGAAACAGTCCTCTTGGGTTGGAATCTTGTTTCTGCTCCTTGTTACTTGACAAGTTACTTGACCTCTCTCTACCTTGGTTTCCTCAACTGTAAAGCAGGGAAAATAATATACTAACTGCAGAGGGTTGTTGTGAGCACTATATTAGTTTGCATGTAAAGTATTTAAATAGTGTAGGCCACACTGAAACTGCTATTGAAGCCTTATTGATTGATTGATTGATTGTACTAGATATTGAACCCATGGATGAACCTCTGAGCTATACTCCTAGCCCTTTTATTTTTTTAATTAAAAAAAAATTTTTATGGGTGCATTGTAATCATACTTCTTTGTTAGGTACAAGCTGGTAAAGGCATATATGCACACATTTCTCATTTAACCCTTACCTAATTCCCACCCCACTCCCTTGCCCTCCCTCCTTCTCAAGTTCAGTTTAATGATTGATATGTTTGTGAAAGTACATCATATGCATTAGGGTGTTTCTCTTTCCCTGCCTCATCACCTTCAGTTAAGTCACCTCTGCTCATCTAATGTTTCTCCTTCTTTGTCTAGAGCCCCTTTTATGTCCCACTTTCTCCCTAGCTTCCACATATTAGGGAGAACATACACTTTTTTACTTTTTGTGACTGACTAATCTCACTTAACATGATGTTTTCCAGTTGCATCCATTTCCCTGCAAATGACATGATTTTGATCTTCTTTATGACTGAGTAAAATTCCATTGTGTACATATCCCATAGTTTTGTAATCCATTCATCTGTCGATGGACATCTTGGCAGGTTCCATAGTTTGACAATTGTGAATTGTGCAGCTATAAACATAGATACACATGCATTGGTCTGATAGTTTGGTTTCCATTCCTCTGGGTAGAGACCCAGAAGTGGTATTGCTGGATCATATGGTAGGTTCATTCCCATTTGTCTGAGGATTATTTTTTGTTTTGAAAAAAGGTCTCATTAAGTTGCTAAGGACCTCTCTTAAGTTGCTGAAACTGGTCTTGAACCTGAGCTCCTCCTGTCTCAGCCTTCCAAGTACTAGGATTACAGGTATGCACTACCATGCTCAGCTTTCTTAGTTATTGTTAATAGTTTTCATTGTGGCTGAGTGTAGTGGTGCGTGCCTGTAATCCCATTATTTGGGAGGCTGTGACAGGAGGATTACAGGTTTGAGGCTAGTTTTGGCAATTCAGTGACACCCTGTTTCAAAATAAAAAAATAAAATAGTGCTGAGGGTGTATCTCAGAGATAGAATACCCCTGGGTTCAATCCCCAGTACTATGGGGGGAGGAGGGGATGTATTCATTGTGGCCTTGAAGTTAAGGACATAATCTCGGCAAAGATAATTTTAAGGTATTTTAGGAATATGTTCAGACATTTCCAGTAAGAAAAATCTAAGCCCAATTCTTTGAAATGCCTTAAGTCAGAAAGAGAAATGAAGTTGTCAGAGGTGCTAAATTAAGTATTTCTCAAATAGGTTGTTCACCATGGACACACTAGCATATACCTTTTTATTGAAAGTATTTTTAGCTAACAGAAATTGCCAAAGCATTGGAAAGCGTGGTCACCACCACCCTAGTTGTGGGGTTGCCAAGGATGTGGATTAAAATGCATTCAGTTAAATTCAAGTTTCGCTGTGCGTATATTGTTTGCTGAGGTGCATAGGAATCAAGCTTCCTGTGGGATTTAGTTTTGGCATCGTTAGCAAAATATACAGAATTTAAATTTTGGTGATATCAGCAACAATAAAGGCAATATAAACACCCAAGTTTAGGTTATTTTGTAGAATAGACTGTCCATATGTGGAGGAGGCACCTTTCCTTCATTTTGGTCAGTAGATACAAGATCAAAAGATTAGTTATTGGTAAATACACATACTATGCTATTTAGATGTACAGAAACACTTCCAAATGAAATTTGCTTTCCTGAAATACCAGAGGAAATTCTTAAAGATTTATTTTCATGTTTATCTTCAAAATAGCCTATATTTTTGTATGTATGTTTATAATAAATCACACCTGTGTTAATTTGTATGCGTACATGTATTATATAATGTAAATATGTAATGTAATAAACAAATTAAGGAAAGAGATTATGGATTTTTTTTTTTACTTTTTCTTCTTTTTTTTAAAATTTATTATTATTATTTTTTTTAGCATGGATTTTTATACATTTCTTGGGTACAACAGGGTTAATTACACATTTTTGTTGGGTACAAGCTAGTACAGGTAAAGACATCCATGCACATATTTCTCATTAACCCTTCCCCAATTCCCACCCACCCTCCCCCTATCTCCTGGTCAGTTTAGTGATTGACTTTG